>VMDO01008036.1:76100-86943 GCA_007922755.1 Pedetes capensis | reverse complement strand
AGCAAACATTACGTTAGCACCAATCTTTCTTATTCTTGAGTTCACCAGCATATTTTATAAGTGCTTTAGAAACATCTTTATAATTTACATACCATACAATTATTTACCTCCTGTAAATGTACAATCAATATTTTCTTAGTAGATTTATATTGTCTTTAATGAACATTTGCCATAAAGAAAGTATTAACATGTGTCAAGTTTTGAGTCTGCCTGTTATGATTCATTGATTTTGTGCCATACATCAGTAATCATATCTGTCCAAGGCCAAATAGGATTTTATTTTCTGGCTATGACACATGTTGTTTTCCATTTACCAGTTGACTGTAAGTTTCTGGCTATTTGGAAAAATGTTGCTATTGTTATTTTTTATGTGTGCCTTTATGTGGATATGTATAGTTTTGTTTCTTTTTCATCCTAGCGGTGGAATTGGTAATGTGTTAAACTTATGTTTGACTTATAAAACTGTCAAGTTGTTTTTCAAAGTGAACCATTTTAGACACCTATCAGCAATGCATGAAGATTCCAATTTCCCCATATATTTACCAATACTGCATATTATCTATGATTTTTTGTACATACCCTAGTGAGGGTGAAATAATATTCAATAGCTTTTTTAGTGTATATTTTGAGATCACTAATGACACATATGCCCTGGAGCGGTAGCCCTGTGGCATCCGATCCCGTCAGATCCCAGAAGTTAAGAAGGGTCCGGCCTGGTTAATACTTGGATGGGAGATTGTGTGGGAACACCAGGTGCTGTAGGCTTGGTAAATGGACCTGGCAACCCACTCCCAAAAATCAATCTGCCACTGAAAACCCTATGAACAGCAGAGAAGCACTGAAAATAGTGTTTCCCCTGTTGTATGTAGGGTTGCTATAAGTCGGATACTGACTGGATTGCACCTAACAACAACAACAACAATGACCCATATATGCCTTCAGCTGTACCCCTTGTGGCATCTGATCCCGTGAGATCTCAGAAGCAAAGCAGAGTAGAGCCTGGTTAGTGCTTGGATGGAAGACCCCCTGGGAACACCAGGTGCTGTAAGCTTGGGAGACAGACCCCGCAACACACTCCCAAAAATCAATCCACCATTGAAAACCCTATGAACAGCAGAGAAGCACTGCCAATAGTGTTTCCTCTATTGGGCATAGAGTCGCTATGAGTCAGATACTGACTCAAGGGCACCTAACAACAACAATAAAACTTCTAGATATAAGAGAAAAGCTGTTTCATTCTAGAAGTTTTATAAGTTTAGCAGTTCCATTTTTATCTATTATCTATTTTGTGTTGAATTTTATGTATAGAAAAAGATAATAAATGTGAGATTTTTGTTGTTGTTCTTTTGCTTTTTTTATTCTATCTATTCACCTTCCTTCCTTTGTTCATTCCTTCTTCCATCCCTGGCTCACTTCTTTTCCTTCCTTATTTATTCATTTATTTATTTTTTGCATGGACATCCAGTTATCCCCAACACCATTTGTAGAAATACCTTATCATATTCCCATAAATTGTATTGGCACATTTGAGCTTATCATAAAAAAATTCTGGATTCTTATTCAATTTTGTTGTTTATAAACCAACACTTGCCACTATGTAAAGCTATCTCCTTATATTAATGTTGAAATTCAAACCATTTTTGGCTCTTTTATGTCCTTTTTATCACTAACAGTTTAGGATCAATTTGTTAACCTCTCCTAAATACAAAAGCTGTAAATATTTTCATATGTATTGCATAACATTTTAGATCAACTTGAGGGAGGCTTACTACATTGACAAGAGTATAACTTTCAAGTCATGAATTTTTATTTAGAACTTGAATTTTTTCACTAATATTTTACTTTTTTTTACTTTTTTTTCACTAATATTTTACTTTTTTTACTTTATAAGCCTTGCACTTCTTTTGTTAAATTTAATTTCAGGTATTTTACTCTTTTTAATTTATATAAATGTCATTATTTTCTTAATATTTTAAAATTATTTCTTGCTAGTATATTGATATAAACTTGATTTTTGACAATCCATCTTCTATTGTATGATCTCACAATTTTTCTTTTCTTTGAGATTATACATATATATTTCTGTCCTTTGCACATTATATTTTTACTTCTCTTTCAATCTGTATGCTGTTCTTTTCCCTTTTTCTTTTTTTTCTTACTTAGTTTCACTAGCTAAAACCTTGAATAAAATGCTAGATCATAGAGGTGAGAGATAATCTCCTTCCTGATTCTGATCATATCGTTAAACCAGTCAGCACCCAAGTTTGCCATTGAGTATAGTCTTGGCTGTGGGTTTTTCACAAATGGCCATTATGTGGGAGAAATTGCCCCTAATCCTAATTTACTAAGAGGTTTGTCAGTTTTGTTCTTGCTACTATTTAGTTATAAGTGAACGTTTAATTTTTTTTAAGTTTTTTCTGAATATATCAAGATGTGATTTTTGAATTTTCTTCTATTAAATTGGTTTTTGTTGTTAGATGCCCTGGAGTCAGTGGCCTGCTCATAGGGACCCTACCTACAACAGGTGAAACATTATTGTCAGTGCTCCCCTGCTATTCATAGGGCTTTCAATGGCTGATTGTTTTTGGGGAGTGGGTCGCTGGGTCCGTCTCCCAAGCCTATAGCACCTGATGTTCCCAGGTGGTCTCCCATCCAGGTACTAAGCAGGCCGAACCTCCTTAGCTTCTAAGATCTGATGAGATGGGACGCCACAGTGGTACAGCTGTAGGCTTTAAATTGTTATTTACCTAAATTATTTTCAGGGGTTAAATCAAGTTTACATTCAATTTGATATGTAATTCCTAATATATGTTGCTAAGTGACTGTGCCAATTTTAATTAGGATTTTAAAGTGTTATTCATGGGAATCTCAAACAATAGTTTATATTCTTTTTTGTCTTTTTTTTTTTTCCAGTACTGGGGGTTAAATGCAGGGCCTAGCGCTTGCATACTTTGCAAGTGCTGTACCACTGAGCTGTACCCCCAGACCATTTTTTCACTTTTTGAGACAGGGTTTCACTAAATTACACAGACTGCCTCTGCTCTTTAACTTGCGATCCTCAGGCCTCTGCCTCCCCAATAGCTGGGATTATAGGCAAGGGCCACCGCTCTGGGCTACAATAGTTTATATTCTTGTAACATACTTATCTGGTAATGGAATCAGAATATCTTGACGTAGTACAATGAACTAGCTGCAAAATATTTTCTCCTTTATTTACTGAAAATGCTTTGGTGATTTGGTGTTTATTTTTCAAATGTTTGATAGAATTTACCCACTAAAACATCCATGATAATCTCTTTAAGCAGATTTTTATTGATCAAATTAATTTCTGATATATAGTCTTTTATTTCCTATTACTTCTTGAATTGGTCTAGTAAATTTATTTCCTTTAAAATGTTTTTCATTTTATCAAAGTTGTCTTATTTATTTTCATAAATTTTCATAATTATCCCATGGAGTTATCTCAATTTTTACATGGCCAATAGAAGTATCATACATTGTTTTGATAATTTTAACATTTTTCTACTCTAACCTTGCTAAATGTTGTCACAATTTTTATTTATGTATTTATTTATTTATTTATTTATACCAATGTTTGAACGCAGGTCCTTCTGCATAGTGCACAATCACTGAGCCAAACTCCCACCCTTCTCCGGACTGCATCTGGTCTTGAACTTGTGACCCTTCTGCCTCAGCAAGTTGCTGGGATTACAGACATGCACATAGTGACTGGTTATTTATTTATTTATGCCAGTTCTAGGGCTCCAATCCAAAGACGTGCACATACTAGCCAAGTACTCTTCCAGAGACCTATATCTCCAGATCTTCATATCCCTTCAGTCTTAACATTTTCAAAGAACCGACTTTTCATTTCCTTAATTTTTTTCTGTTTTTTTCTCCCTTTTGTTTAGATTAATTTGTATCATAACCTTCAGCATTTCTGTTTACATTGCCTAGTTTTTTTCTAATTTCTCAAACTGTTCACTTACATTATTGCTTTGAGATTCTCCTTTTGCATAAAAGGATCACTTTTCATAAAGTATTTTTAAGTTTTAAAACTATAAACATAGCATAAATTAGGCTATGTCACATTTATGTAGTTTTATTCAGTTCGGAATAGGTTCTAGTTTCCCTTGTGATTTTTTTCCTTGCCATGGGTTATTCAGAATGGTTTTGTTAGTTTCCCAATATCTGGAGAGTCCTTATATTTCTTTCCATTATTAAATTCTAATTCAGTTTCTTTATTGTCAGAAATCATACTTTGAGTGATTGAGGGCATTTCAAATATATTGAGGCTTGTTTTATAGACTAGCATGTGATCTACTTGGGAGAATAATTGTTGAGTTCTTGAAAAGAATACATATTCTAGTTATTGGGTGAACTATGGCATAAATGTCAATTAGGTCTTGCTATTTATAGTCTTTTCTTAGTTGACTTGGTGATTAGACTTCTACTTGTTTTGTCCATTATTGATTATGGTGTGTTAAAAATAAACTTTGATTATTGTTAAATTACTTCTTTCTCTTTTTCATTCTGTCAATTTTGTTTTACATAGTTTGACATTTTACTAGGTATATATACTCTTATAATTATTATATCTTTCTATTGAATTGACTAAGTGTTACAAAATATTGTTTTTTATCTAGGATTTTTATGGTTCATGAAGGACTCTATTTTCTACACGTAGTAATAGTACGTCCATTTTGACTAACATTGAAAAGTCACTCTTTTCTTTTGTATTTTACCTTTGTTTGGTATTTCGTTTTCCATCTTTTTACTTTCAAACTCTGTGTTTTTGAATCTAGTGGTGTCTTTGAATGTAGTGAATGTCTTTTACAGGCAGTATGTAGCATGTGGGTCATGCTTTTTATCTAATCTGGTAACCTGTACCTGTTGAATGTAATGGTTACAACTTTTACCTTTGAGATAATTATCAATATGATTGGATTCATGCTTGTCAATTGGCTATTTGTTTTCTGTATATTTTATCTTATCTTTTTTGGATTTTTTATTTCTTGTTTACTGCCTTTACTTATGTTGCATACTTATTTTTAGCATACATTTTAAATTTCTCTCCTGATACTTCATACTGTATTTTAGTTACTTTTTGATGATGTCTCTAGAGATCAAAATATGCATCTTAATTTTCTTTATTATGCATACACCCAGCCTGAGCCAGGAATATGTGTGTCTGACAAAGACAGCATCCTCTGCTTTGTAGTGTCATGGGTCTTCTCTGTTTGTCACTGAAACTGCCACTTGGACAACAACCTTCTGTGTATTTGTTAATGCAAATCAATTAAGGCCTTTTTCAACCATAACAAAGAAGTCCACTCATCCTCACCACTTGCACTGTTAGCAGAAACTCTGTGTGGACAAACATGGAGACAGGGAGAAACAGGAAGGAACAGATGCCACCAGAATGGCACAGATTCTTACTGTTTTTACATGAACTGTAGAAATTTTCAAAGATAAATTTTCTCACATTATCTGTAAGACTTTTGTTGATAACCATTGTGTGTGCCAAGATTACTGTTTTTGTAAATTGAGTATCTTTATGGTAGCATTGTGGAAAAGATTTTCTGATTTTCTCTTTCAGACAAAACAGGAAAACCCTCACCAGAACTTTTGAATCATAACTTATAACACTCTGTCATCAAATCTACCTCTGAATACATCAAGTTTTGTAAATATTCCAGAGTGAAGTAGCCTACACTTCTAGAACTCAGTCACTCATGATACTATTGCTATGTCAGTACAAATGTGTAGATATGCTAATTAGAATGTAAGTTAGAAGTAGCACTTCCTCACACAATGCATTACCAATGTGATACTGGATAATTGCTGAAAGTAATTCCCTTTAGTTACTCCAAATACTGCTTGCAATGAAATGAATAATAGGCTTATGCGGAGCAGAGTGGTACCAGGAAAAATTAGGGAAGAAAATAGAGTTTAAACCTAAGTAGATAGTAATCTACTTAGGCAACCTGTTTTTTTACAGATTTAAAGATGTGTGTATACTATATCCACAGATAGAGGGTAAATATATTAACCAGAATATTATGTTTGTTTAGTCCTCAAAGTGATGAAAATGATTAACAATATTTTCTAAGGAGATATATTTAATTCTTATATTTATCTAGGAATTATTTACTCATGCCAGCTTTATCAGGCATTGTACAAAGGTTAAGCAGGACTAGGTTTTAGCTTTCATAGGCTTTACAAAAAATAAAAGAATGGGTAAAACTATTATAACATTTGTATTGTGAATGACACTATTATAGAGATCTATGAGGTTCTTACTAATAATTGGAGGGAGAAGGACCAACTTTGGGGCAGTGGCAGATGGTCAGTGTACACTCACAAAATCATGTCCTGCTAGAGGATCTGCTGTCTTCATAGGGGACAAGGGAGTAAATTTTTATTCACACAGCCGAATCACAGACATGGCCACTGTGAACATCATCTGTAATGGATATGCTCATGGATATTGTGCATTTATATAGTAAATATTTTATATGAATTTTCTTATAGCTAAGTTGCTATCATTTTCATGAGTGATGACCCAGCCTTTCCATTTCCTAGGGTCTCCAATTTGAAAATAAGTTAGGAAATGTCACATACCTATTAACATTTGAAGAAATGTTTTTGCTTTATTCATTGAGCAGAATCAATTGATTACAAATACATAATAGTGAATTCAAATACATAATTGTGAACTCCTTTCAATTCAGCATATCCAAATTTAACTTCTATAAATAAAATAGCCCCACCAATTTGGTTTCTTAGTTAAGGTTCTTGTTGTTGTCAGGTGACATCAAGTCAGGTCTGACTCATAGCAACACTATGTACAACAGATGAAACACTACCCAAGATTGTGCCATGCTCAGTGCTATTGTCAGTGCTTCTCTGCTATTCATAGAGTTTTCATTGGCTGATTGTATTTTGAGAGTGGGCTGCCAGGTCCTTCTCCCAAGTCTACAGTACCTGATATTCCCAGGTAGTCTCCCATCCAAGTACTAACCAGACCCTACCCTGCTTTTCTTCCAAGATCTGAAAGGATTCAATGCCAGGGCTGTATGGCTACAGGCAGTTAAGCTTCTAATATGAGCTAAATCTGAATCAGTTTGTGTAACTTATATGTTATAGTTTAATATTCAATCAAGAATTCAGAAATATAAGATATTGCTTTCACAAGCCCAGTTTCACTAACTTTCAAAGACAGTTCTACAGCAATCAAAGCTACTTTAAAGTTTTCAAAATATTTATATTATTTGGACATATCATATCCAATGTTGAAAAGCCTTCTCTTAAAACACAATGGGGAAAAGGACATGGCAACCTGCATCCAAGGCAATCCTGAAACAGTCAGCCATTGAAAACCCTGAGGGTCGCTATGAGTCAGATACCGACTCCAGGGCACCTAACAACAACAACAACAACAACAAAACACAATTCTCCTTCTAACTGTGAAACCTACCATTATATTCAATTTAACATTGTTTTCTTTTCATTCAGTTCTTAAAAACTGTCACACTTTTAAAAGCAGTAAAATCTTGCCATTCCTTATAATAAGAATAATGAAAATCATTTCCCTTTAGGCATAGTATTTGGTGATACAAGATATTTAAAAACTTTAACTTATTTTCTCTTAAAAGTTCTTGTATATTTTGAATTTCAAGGATCCATATAACTCTAGAAGATTTCCTGTGCTTTATTTTATGGTGAATACTTGGGCCAAGAAAGCTAGCCAAGAAAGTTCATATGTCAAGGAAATGCAGGCATAGTAATATTGGAATATTTACACCACAAATAGAAATCACAATTAACACTCTAGTATAAACTATGTTTCAGGTGGTAACATAGACCATTCAAATACAAATAATTACTGAATAAAATAAGCCCTTTAGAAGTTGAACAACTCAAGCAGCTATGAAAATCAAGTAACTAAAAATAGCCTGTTATAAAGAAATGAAAGAAATATAAATGAAGTCACATTTTAACCTCTAATCTAGTTTTTTCCTCAATCATATATGCTAGACAATATTTAAAAAATTTTATGCCTATTCCCCAGGATAATTTCTTCAGGGCTAAATGTAGAGGACACACACACGCATAGACATAACATACCCAGATCTGATAATGTGTCCATGTTCAACATTATTCCTTTTCCACTAACTCAAAAATAGCTTCAACCATAAGATTTTACTCATATTTGTATGAAATCTTTCTCCACAACTTTATCAGAAAAATATTTACATATTTTTCCACTTGTGAATTTAATTCAGAATTTATTAAAAAGCTATTTTGTGACTCAGCCTAGCTTTATATAAATTATAAAACAAAAACCCAATAAGTAGGCATAATCTGAGTCACTATACTTTCTCCCTCACTCTTTTTTTCCTCATTTTTATATGCCCTTACTCATTTCCTCTTTCCCTCTTTTTTTCTTCTTTCAATCTGAGAATAAAATTGTTGTACAGAGATACATATTCCCCATCAAGGGTATATCTTTATGGAGATTTTATTGGTAGTTATAATGTGTATAATATGGTATGTATAAAAATATTGTGTCCCAAACTAAGTAAGTTACTGAACTCATTCTTACGAACAAATTTAAATTTACCTAGTAGCATTATCAGCTGATAGATGACAACAAGAAAAACAAATTTAAAATTATATGTGAAATATATTTAAAAAACTTTTTTTTTCTCTTGGATATCCTCTCAGTTAAATTGATTTTTAATTGAAGAAAAATTGTATATCTTTATGGTTTACACTGGTTGTTGTTTTGCTTGGCTTGGCTCTATAATCAACACCTGTGGAAGCAGCGGTCAAGAACTCAAGACACATTGCTCTAGGAAAAGCTGTAGCAAAAGATCTCTTTAGAGGATTGAAAAATAAAGATGTCACATTGAAGACAAAGGTGTGTCTGACTCATGCCATGGTATTTTCAGTGGCATCATATGGTTGTGAAAGCTGGACATTGAACAAGGGAGACAGAAAAAGAATTGATGCTTTTGAACTGTGGTGCTGGAGATGTCTATTGAATATACCACGGACTGCCAAAAGAACCAACAAATCTGTCCTAGAAGAAGTGCAACCAGAGTGCTCCTTGGAAGCAAGAATGGCCAGACTGCGTCTTACATATTTTGGACATGTGGTCAGGAGAGATCAATCCCAGGAGAAGGACATCATATTTGGGAGAGTGGCAGGTCAGTGCAAAAGAGGAAAACCCTCCACCAGATGGATTGACACAGTATCTGCAGCAATGGGCTTAAACATAAATAAGATAGTTTGCCTGGCACAGAATCGGCAAGTGTTTCGATCTCCTGTACATATTGTTGCTGTGAGTTGGACTAGACTTGATGGCACCTGACAACAACAAATAACATAGTTTACACATGTTATTTTAAAAAATGTATATGTTGTGGAATGGTTAAATTGAGCTAACTAGCATGATTATCTCACATGAGCGTGTGTGTGTGTTGTGTGTGTGTGTGGTGAGCACACTTAAAACTCTACTCTCTTGAGCCATGGCTCACGCCTGTGATCCCAATGGCTTGGAAGGCAGAGGCAAGAGGATCGCAATTTCGAGACCAGAGGCAGTCTGCGTAATTTAGCGAGACCCTGTCTCAAAAACTGAAAAAATGGACTGGGGGTGCTGCTCACTGGTCCAGCACTTGTAGAGCATGCAAGCACGAGGCCCTGGGTTCAACCTCCAGTACCACACACACAAAAAAAATCTACTCTCATTGTGATTTTCAAATATACATTAATAATATTGTTACTCATTATAGTCACTACATTATATAAAAAATCACTTGCTTCCCTGGTAACCACCTTTCTACTCTCTGTATCTTTGAATTCTCTGTATTTGATTCACCCAAAAGTGAGACCATGCCATAACTATATTTTTGTGCCAGGCTTATTTCATTTAATATAATGTCCTCCAGGTTCATCCCTGTAGTTACAAATGATAGGACTGAATTCTTTCTATGGATGCATATTATACCATTTTTTAATATAATTGTCCTTTGGTAACTGTGAACTATTGATTCTAGAACTCCCTACAAATACTAAAATCTGCAGATGCTCAAATCTCTTATATATAATGGCATAGTATTTGTATATAAACTATATACATCCTCTTGTATGTTTTGTCATCTCTAGATTATTTATGATACTTAATACAATGTGAATACTATATAAATAGTTGGTATACTGTGTTGTTTAGTGAATGATAAGAAAAATTGCCTGAAACTTGTTAAAACAAAAGCAAATTTTCCCCTAATATTTTGATGTGAAAACCACATATTCAAAGGCCCACTACACTGTACAACATGAGTTCTTTATCTATTTATCCACTGATAGGCATTTAGATTGATTATATATTTTGGCTACTGTGAATGCTGCAACAAACTTTGGAGTACAGATACCTCTTTGATATAACAATTTCATTCCCTTTGGGAGATATATCCGATAGTTGAACTGCTGGATCACATGATAGTTCTATTTTTATGTATTATTTATTTATTTTTAGATGAATCCATACTGTTTCCTGTCATGTTTAAACTGATTTACATTTCACCAATAGTGTACCAGAAGTTCCTATATCTTCCTTCTTTTTTGTCTTTAATTATTCTTGACAATGCTTTATAGTTCAGTATATAAGCCTTTCATTTCCCAGTCAAATCTATTACTAAATACTTTTATGTCTATTATAAATGAGATCTGTTTTTATAGAGTTTGTTGTTAGTGTGTAGAAACACTAAGTTTATTAATGTTGATATTGTATCCTGCAACTTTACCCAATTAATTTTAATGCTAATAGTTTACTATA
>VMDO01008036.1:0-76000 GCA_007922755.1 Pedetes capensis | reverse complement strand
ATTATAGTATCTGAGTTGGGATCCAACTGAGTTGGTAGAGTGATGCTCTGCATTTTCTTGAGTAACCCAGTTCTATCCCCAGCACAGCGAAAATGAGAGAAGGAAGTGACAATCTACTCCTGAAGCAATACTGAAACAATCAGCAATTGAAAACCCTATGAGGGTTTCTCTGAGTCAGATCTGACTGGACAGCACCTAACAACAACAACAACAACAACAACAACAACAACAACAACAGTTATGGTAACTAGCTTAAGTATAAATAAGGAATACATAGCAGCATTATCAAAACAATCTCATTTAAGCTAATAACCAAATGTTATCTATGATTTACTAGAGTCAGAAGAAATTAAATTATTATAGGTTAGGGAATAATTATTTTACAAAATGAACCTTATGAAGAAAAATGGGTGTTTTTTTTTCCAGTTTTCATTGTACTGAAGATGTAAGCCCAGAATTGGTATTGTAAAGTAGCCATTTTCACTATGTATGTAGATAGACAGAAGAATAAATATACAACTGACGATTTTTTTCTTAACTCTACATCTTCTTGAGGTGATAATGGTATTGTATAGTTAAAATCATAATAAAAATAAGCTGTTTAATATTTAAGCTGAGCACCAAGGCTGAAGCAGGAGCATTATGAATCAAGGACAGAAGCATCCTGAGTAATTTAGGGAGACTGTTTTAAAATAAAAACTTAAAAATCTAAAGCCTTTAGTTGTAGCTCGGTGGTACAACACTTGTAAAGTATGTGTGAGGCCCTAGGTTTGAACCTCAGTACCAAAAAAAAAAAAAGAAAAACCTCTCTAGAAGCACATATATCAGCTACTCATGAGTTTAATTTTACTGCTAAGGGTCTAAGTGTTAATTCACTTGTACGAAATTATTCGTGTATGTATATATATAACATATACTGAGATTCACATGGGCTCCTTGTAGCTCGGTTGGTAGAGTGCTGCTCTGTGCTCTCTGAGTCCATGGGTTCGATCCCCACCACAGCAAAAATAAGAGAAGGATATGGCTGAAAGTAAAGAGAATTTGAAATACTTGCTGATGAAGATCTAAGAACACAGAATTCACTATCCATTGTCCCTCTACATGAAAGAAACAAAAATCTTTGCAACTGGGTCAGTAAGCAACTTCATAATAAATGGAGAAAAGATTAAGCTTCTCCAAGAATTTGTTTTACTTGGTTCTGTTAGAAGGTAATAAGATGATCGAAAAGAGAAGGCTCTGCAGTCTGCCACCACCCAGCCTAACCATTTACTTCCCTACCACCTGTAACCCTCCTATGGGACAAAGACTTTGATCTGATGGCCAATGCTTCCCTTACAAACAGCATCCTTGCTAGAAGGAAACAGAATTAAAATCTCTCCTCACTTCTACATCTATCCAGGAAGGATAATGACTGTATGACACATACTATACCACCTAGAAATTGAATAGGACATTGTTTAGTAACTTCTGCTCCCTTATCAATACCAGTAGCTACCTGGATTACTAACCTTTTGAAATGCCTACCACTGAGCCCAGTCCTTTGAAGACTCTGGGAATCCATTAACTCCTTTTGGGCACTGGTCCCAGATGTAAAATAATCCTTTCCTTCCAGTGAAGGCCCTACCCACATTATAAAAGATAACATGACCTCAGCTCTGGGCACAGTAGCCCTTTACTACTGTCTGCCTTCACATCTGGAAGGTATACTGTCTTTATAATCTATATCTTTAATAAACTTAGCTTATATTATATACTTGGGAGAAGGACCCAGCAACCCATTCCCAAAAATAAATCTGACATTGAAAACCCTATGAATAACAGAGGTGCACTGACAATAGTGTTTCACCTGTTGCATGTAGGGTCACTACGAGTCAGAAATGGAGTTGTCGTTGTCAATACCTAACCTAACCTAGTACTCTATACTATGAATTCTGTGCCTCATATAATTTCTTTTATATGGGGAAACAGACAAATCAAGGTACCTGCTGCTGATGTACTTGTTGTTTTAGGGAAGGGCCTGCTTGTTAACTGCTCTCCAGACCCTCATTTCCTTTTCTGGTTCTCCTTCTTGCAACTCTTTCTCTCTAAAACCCATGCTTCATTCTGTAGCACATACTATCTCTCACCCTTTGTATTATAGACTCAAAAATCAGCTACACTTCTCTGATTTGTCCTGAAATTCCTTCCAATGACCTAGACAAGCACCCCTAACATCTCTGAGTAGAGATCTTAACAAGGGAAACTCCTCAGGGCAGGGGTAACATTAGGGAATAGCATCCTAAATCCACTGACAGTTCAAAAATGAACACCAATGGAAACAGCAGTCTGGAAATAAAAAGATTCATTGTATTGGGAAAAGCTGTTGAAAAAGACCTCTTTAAAGTGTTGAAAAGTAAAGGTGTCACATTGAAGACAAAGGTGTGTTTGATTCATCCCATGATATTTTCAGTCACATCATTTGAGAAAACTGGACAGTGAATAAGAGAGACAGAAGAAGGATTGATGCTTTTGAATTAGGGTGCTAGAAACCAATACTTAATATAAGATAGACTGCCAAAAGAATCAACAGAACTGTCCTAGAAGAAGCAGAAGCAGAGTGCTCCTTGGAAGCAAGGATGACTAGATTATGTCTGATGTGTTTTGGATTTGTTGTCAGGAGGGACCAATCCATAGAGAAGGACATCATGACTGCGAGAGTGGCAGGTTAGTGGAAAAAATGTAAGACTCTCTACTAGATGGATTAATATAGTGCCTGCAACAATGGGCTGAAACATCAAAAAAGATCATATACATGACATACTGTCAGGTAGTTTGGTTGATCTGTTGTACATAAGGTCACTATGTGTAGGACATCTTTCAATGACATTTAACAAAAATAATCTTTGAAGATGTGCAGTAATAAACCGGCACAGATGAGAATGAAAATGCTAGAATGATAAATACCCCAGAAATCTGAAGACTATGGTCATATGTTAAGGTTTTTTGTTTGTTTGTTTTTCCCCCTTCTGGTTGCACTGAGAAGCCATTTAAAGCCTTTGTATTAAAAAGAGAGAAATAGTAAATTCATATTGATAATAGTTTCTGTCATTGTGCACAGACTAAATTGGAGAATAGCAACAATGGAGGTAAAAAAAATCATTAAGATTCAGTTGAGTCATATAAATGATAAATAATAGGAATAAATCTCAAATGATAAGTCTAACAGAGAGGTTATAATTAAAATTAAATTTTTGTGATAGTTATTTTTCTTACAGATTGGATACAGGAAATATATAAAGTCTGGAAAATATTTGAGGATAACAAGAAAGAATATGAAGAAGTGGGTGAATAGTGGTCCTATTTGATGAGATAGCATAGGAGGACATTTTAGATTACATTTGAAGGAGAAGGAGTTCCTCTATGTCCATGCAAATGCTTAGATTTTTTTTGTTAGAACCCAAGAGGGGACATCCTATACAGATGCATATGTAAGTATGGATGTTAGAAAGTGTTATTAGTTTGTGAATGTTCAGCAGTTAAAATTATATAAAAATCCATGGGAACTGATATCATGACCTGAGGGAGAGAAAAGGAGGCAGATGAAGAGGAGGAAGCAGGAGGAAAAGGAGGAGATGGAGGAGCAGGAGGAGGAAGAAGATAAGGAGGAAGTGAAAAAGAAGAAGAAGGAGGAGGAGGAGGAGGAGGAAGAAGAAGAGAAGGAGGAAGAGAAAAAGAAGGAGGAGGAGGAGGAGGAGGAGGAGGAAGAAGAAGAAGAAGAAGAAGAAGAAGAAGAAGAAGAAGAAGAAGAAGAAGAAGAAGACAGAGTTTTGCACAATTAAGAGTAAATATTGTGTAGAAAATAGAAATGAATAAGATAATGAAGACAGCATAAGACAGTTTTGGGAAAGACAAGAAATAATACTGTACAAAGAAACAGGATTCCTATTACTATAATAATTGTGCCTAATGGATAAAGTGACATAAGGACAGAGAAGAGAGAGGGGTGTTTGGTAACTTTGACAAGAACTGTTTCAGTGAAATGAGGGTGGCCAATTGTTTCTTCTAGGAACTTAAAATTAAGAAAGGAAATAAAAACCAAGGTAATTTTATAGTACAACACATTGCCATGATATTATATGGGAAAAGGAATATATTATAAATATGAAGTTTTACTACAAAAAAAGTAGATTTTTCAATTTTATCAAATATTGCTTTTAGTTTGCATGAATATATATAATAGAATGGACTATAAGGAATATTTATATTCAGAGATTTCTTAGGTATATTTTGTGTTTTTCCCTCCCCACTGATGGCCTCCAGAAAAATATTCCCGCTACATTACGTATGTAATTCAGGTCAATATATAAATAGTATCTACATGGTTGCTATTTTGGTAAAACATCTTTGTAATATATATCAAAGAATTTTTGAAGTTAATGAAAAGTTGGAGGACTAGTTTGTAAGTCTTCTTGGTTAGATTTATTACATAGGCCATTAAAATAATAATAATTTGGTATATGTTGAAAGTATTGCATTTACACTTTACAATTGCATGTATTCCACCTCTGGAATTCACAATGTGTGATTTTTTAAAAATATTTGTGATTCAACTGGTGTATACAGTGCTTGTCATACAATAATTGCTGTGGTAGCTATTTGGGGATTCATACATGCATGAATGGATGAATGGCCAGCTGAGACAAGTGATATTTTACATGTGGATTGAAAGAGTTATATGAGAGGAAATGGAAGAGATGGAGATAAAAAGAAAGAGAATTTTCCACTGAGAAAGAGTGAGTTAAGACTTAGGAATGGACGACTATATAGGACATGTTATGAAAAATGATACTAGCTGAAAGTAGATGTACATATAAAAAAGTGTTGTTTAAGTTAAGCAAGGGCAAATTTTAGAAGCCTAATTACCATCTTTTGATGTAAATTTTGTGTATATTTTATATATAATATGGTATTGTACTCCCACATATCTGTCAGCTTGTCATGCTGCTGTGATACTGAAAGTTATGCCACCAGTATTTCCCATACGAGCAGCGGCACAGATGGTGGACATGTTTCAGCTGAGCTTCCAGAGTACGAAAGACTAGGGGAAGGACCCAGCAGCCTACTCCTGAAACAATCAGCCTTTGAATACCCTATGAATAGCACAGTAACATGGTCAGATATAGTGCCAGAAAATGAGACCCCCACCCTCCTTAGCTGTAAGACATTCAAGGAATGACTGGGGAAAAATTGCCACCTCAAAGTAAATTGGACCCTAAAGATGGGAACAGAGTAAAGCCCCTGGGACCTCCTTTTGTTGATGTGGTACCACTCAAAATAAGAAGAAACACTGTGACTGCAACATTGAGCTCAAATGAAAAGATCATGTGCATGGCAAAATGTTGGATAATGTTTCATTCTGTTGTACATAGGGTTGCTGTGAGTTAGACATGACTTGATGGCTGTTGATGTTGTTAGGTCCCATTGAGTGGAATCTGAATCATAGGGATTGTATGTAAAACAGAATGAAATACACACACAAACACACACACACACACACGCACACCATGCTATGCCCGGCACTATGTCACTGCTTCTCTGCTATTCATAGGGTTTTCAATGGCTGGTCGTTTCAGAAGTGGGCTGCTAGGCCCTTCTCCCATTTTTGCCATGCTGGGAATTGAACCCCAGGCCTCAGACCATGCAGAGCAGCACTATTGCGACAGAGCTAAACCCCCCAAAATCTAAAATGATGTTACAGGATAAGCATGTGATATATGTGGATACTGAACAGGTTACTGTAAAGTAACAAATTAACATATCCATCAGCTCACATAGTCACCTATTTGTGTGTATGTGTGGAAATAGCAGCTAAAATCTCACTTAGCATGAATCCCACATACAGTAGAAGTTTCTAACCTATAGTCTTCATGTTATATGTTACATATTGAAACCTGTTCATCCTATCTGTACATCTACTATTTTGTATCCTCTGACATACATCTCCCTATTTCCCCCATCTCATCTAACCATCAATCACTGTTTTGCTTTCTTTTCATTTGATTTTCTTTTTAGATTCTACATATAAGTAATATCACGCAATATTTTTCCATATGTGCTGCCTTACTTCACTAAGCATAATGTCCTCCAGTCCCACCCATACTGTGGAAACTGCAGTAGCTGTATTTCTAACTGTAGAAGAGTCCATATTATTTTCTGTACTGGTTGTACAGTATATTTCGAAACACCAGTGTATAAAATTTCCCTTTACACCACATAAACCAACATCTTTAGGCAACTGATGTGACTGAACAGACTTAGTTTTTAAGAGGCTATCTTAGGCAGTCATCGGGAAACCATGGTAGGGGCCATCATCAATGGTGTGTTCACTGATTGGAGATTTAACACCAGCAGATTGATGAATATAGTATATTTGAAGAAAAAACTATTATGTTTTAGTTTATATAGTTTAAATTTAAGATTAATTTGGAGCTAAATTAGGACACTCAGGTTATTTCTATTAGCACTTATAAAATGTGAATATGAACCTTGAAAAAATGTTGTGAATAATAAATTTAATTAACAAGGTCATAAATGATTTCCTTCAGTTGTGCTGAGTAGTCTAGATATTGATACTGATTAAAATGTCTTATTAATCTACTTTCTCTAACAATAACAACACACTATACTTATTAATATGTTAGTATATCTTGTTTATGGGAGAGGGACCCCGCAACCCACTCCCAAAAATCAAGTTGCCATTGAAAACCTTATGAATAGCAGAGAAGCGCTGACAATAGTGTTTTGCCTGTTGTCTGTAGAGTTGCTATGAGATACCAACTTGACGGCACCTAACAACAACAATATCTTGTTTAAAAACAATTTACACTAATTGTTAAGTGTTAGTCATTGTGGTAGACACTGGAACTGTAAGTAGACTAGGAAACTTTATGGAGAGATTGAAAACAGGTAATTATCAATCTTAAACATACACATTTATAATAAAATAATATCCCTATTTCAAATGTTACATTATGATGAGAATTTTATAGGGCTATTTTTTTGAGAACTAATTAAAATTATAAGAATGAAATATATAAAGAATAATTATAAATAACAACTATTAAATGAAAAAGAAAACATAGGAATATCCCAAGACTAATTGCAGAATTAAAATTTGTGGATGAAGATTGTCTTTCTTCACAAATTTCTTTACACATCTCTGAGAGACTAAAGCCTACCAATACTCCTACTGTTTCCTTCACATGTTTTTGATGGATTTAGTATGTTTTTCTAAGAGAGCTTCCGGGAACTGAATAATTTTATTGGCATATGCAAATGATACAGGTCAACAAATTGCCTACATCACTGGATAAGTGTTGTTCTTTAATCATATTAAGTGATTGAATGCGTGTTTAGATGTCATTTACAATGTCATGAACATAACATGCTCCTTTAAAGGGTCAAAGAAAATTTAATATTTTAAATAAATTAATCTTTTTAATGTCTGTCTTTAATAGAGCTAAGGCCGTTCTAACTAATGTAAGTACAATAATTGAGCAGAGCTAAAAAGAGAAAGAACTTTGACTTAGGTCTAGTATTTTGAGACCGGTATTGCATATTTATTTCCTGAATTAATGATAGGGCAATTCAATTAGCCTTTTGCATGTGGTATGTGTTCATATAAGGAGTTTATTTTTGCCATCTCTTTCATACTTGGGATTAAATACAATGGTGATATTACTATCTAATAGAAAGAATTTAAACATGTTAGGTGCTGCTTAATTATTAAAGTATTTTTTCATGACAATGCTTGTGCATAATCTTTGTTACATACATAGCTACATGAAGGTAATATTTCAATTTATATGTTGAAGTATCTATGTTTAGGTTATTACAATGCTACACTTAAAATACATAATACATAATACATAAAAGCAATAAAAATTGCATATTTTGAATAGGCCATCATAAAATGTTGCAATATATGCATATATCACATAATTCTTATTTCAATTTAAACATATTAATCTCCTCAAAATTTTTCATTCCTTTAATGTTTTTCTCAAACATTTAACATTTCTTTCTTTTAGCCTTTTGCAGTGTACAGTACATAATTGTCAACTATGTTCGTTATATTGTGTAATTGTTGTTTTTGTTGTTGTTAGGTGCCGTCGAGTCGGTATCCGACTCATAGTGACCCTCATAGGGTTTTCAATGACTGACTGTTTCAGGATTGCCTTGGGAGTGGGTTGCCAGGCCCTTCTCCCATTTTTGCGGTGCTGGGAATTGAACTCGGGACCTCAGAGACTGCAGCTCAGCGCTCTACCAACTGAGCCAAATCCCAGCCCATATTGTGTAATAGCATACCAAAATTTGTTACTTCCATCTAACTAAAACTCAGTAGGTGTTGATCAAACTTTTTCCATCCCTTTCCCCCCATGTATGGAATATGTGTTTTAAATACCACAAAGCAAATTTGTTATGCATGTTTTAAATACCAGAAACTATATTTCTCCTTAAAGTCTATGAAATTACTACTCTTGAGATTCCCTTTAAAATAACTTGCACTTTTTTCTTACAAAGCAACCTTCTAGTTGTAGTATAATTGACTGTATGCAGTGTGTGTGTGTGTGTGTGTGTGTGTGTGTGTCTGCCTGTCTGTCTGTCTGTCTGTAGGAGAATCATAGGCTAAGGCAGCCCAAGAAAAGCATAAGCTTTTTACAAGTATCTAGTCACTTATGCCTCATTGTATATTTGTTTTGGTTTCATTTTCATTTCAAATTATTTTAACTTTAAACTTCCTCTAATACTTAGAGAAATAAGTAAGATTTAGGATGAGCTGATATAGTATTGTTTATCTTGTGATAAATAGATCTCTCTGGCAGGTTGCTGAGCACGAGGTTAGTGAGTACATCCCTGAGCATGAGGGACACAGCATTGATTGAAGGCACCTGGAGGCTAATGCTTAGGACAATTTCTAGTATATATCACATATTCTATAAATGTTAGTGTTCATATTGATGAACATTATATTATCTATCGGGCTGGGATTTAGCTCAGTGGATAGAGCGCTGCGCTGCAGTCTCTGAGGTCCTGAGTTCAATTCACAGCACTGCAAAAATGGGAGAAGGGCCTGGCAATCCACTCCCAAGGCAATCCTGAAGCACTCAGCCATTGAAAATCCTATGAGGGTCGCTTTGAGTGGGATACTGACTCGACGGCACCTAACAACAACAACAACAATATTATATATTATGTTATATATTATAACAGAGAAAACTAAAGACTATTCTTTGCATAATTATGAAAAATGTACAACGTGTCTTGTCATTTTAGGAAAAGTCTGACATCTCCAGCCTCTCACCATCCCCTCTCTCAGAGCATGTGGCACCTCACTCAATGCTGAAGGTTTTCAGGGGTTACAAGTGCAAGTCTCTTTTAGGCATTGAAAGTTAAGTGCAAAATCTTATTTATTAACCTCCCTTTTGTGTTATTAGTGCATGTTTCAAGTGGTGGTGTAGCTATCTGAGGGTAAGGCAGATTTCTTAGTAACCCTCAAACCATACCAGGCATTTCCTCTATGTCTAAATTTAGTACATGTAATTTCACTAACTATACTTCTAAATATATTTAACTAATAGACTCACCGGGCTGGGATTAAGCTCAGTTGGTAGAGTGCTGCTCTGTAGTCTCTGAGGTCCCGAGTTAAATTCCCAGCACCACAAAAATGAGAGAAGAGCCTGGCAATCCATTCCCAAGGCAATCCTGAAACAGTCAGCCATTGAAAACCCTATGAGATGAGGGTGACTAAGAGTCGGATACTGACTCGACAGCACCTAACAACAACAACAATAGAATAACCATCTTAATAGTTCCTTTCTAATTGTGTTTATTTTATTTTATTTTATTTTATTATTTTGGTACTGGGAATGCTGAATCCAGCCTCACATCTATTTTGGCAAGCACTCTTCACCTGAGCTGCACCCCTAGCTCCTTTTTATTTTTTTATCTTGAAAAAGGGTCTTGCTTTTTATACTGGCTACCTCTGGGCTCAAATTTATGATCCTCCTGCCTCACCACCTTGGTCTCCGGGATTACAAGCATGCAACACTGCACCTGGCTATTTTAGTTTTAATTGACTAATAGCTGTACTTATGTATGGAGTATAGTGTGATAATTCAATGTATGTATACAATGTGTTGGAAAAGGACCTGGCAACCCACTCCCAAAAAACCAATCTGCCATTGAAAACCCTGTGAATAGCAGAGAAGCACTGATAATAGTGTTTCGCCTGCTGTACACAGGGTCGCTATGAGTCGGATACAGACTCGATGGCACTTAACAACAACAACAATACAATGTGTAATGATCAAATCAGCCTTAGGATTTCTATGTCCTTATACATTTAATGTTTATTTGTGTTATGAACCTTCAAACTACTCTCTTCTATTACTTTATAAAGTATATAATAAATTGTTGTGAACCGTTGCCACTTTTCTATGATTCAAAACACTACAACTTATTCCTCCTATCTAATTGCATTTTAGTACCTGTTATCTGATCCCCTTCTTTCCCACCTCACTCTACCCTTCTTAGCCTCCAGTGACCACTATTCCATCTTCTATTTCTATGAAATAAATTATTTTTAGTTTATGCATAGGAGTGAGAAAATTCACTATTTGTTTTTCAATGTTTTATTTTCCTTAAAATATTCTCCTATAGTTCCATCCATCTTGCCAAAAATGACAGCACTTCATTCTTTTTCACTTTTAGTAATATTCCATCATGTATTCATATAATGTTTTCTTTATTCATTCATTAATGGACACCTTAGTTTATTTCAGGGACATTCTTCAGAGTAAAAGGAAAACAAAATTAAAATTCATTCCAAACCACAAAGACCACAAGTAGTCAAAGCAAACTGAACAAAAACAACACAACTAGAGTCATCACAATACTTGACCTAAACATACATTTCAAGGCAATAGTCACCAATGCAGCATGATATTCACCTAAAAACTCACATGTGCTAACTGAACAGAATGAAGAATCCAGAAATAAATCCACATATCTACAGCCAACTGACATTCAACAAGGGCACCAAAAACATACATTGGGGAAAAGAGAATCTCTTCAATAAATGTAGCTATTTTTACATGCACACATGATGATTATAAGCAGAAAAGTTTCAGATAATAAGTAATTGAAACTTTAAATTAGTTAAATAAAAATGCACCAGGTACTACAAAGAAATTGTATATCTAGGAATTCTATGCAGAAAAACATCATTTAAAATATGTTCAATATTTTGAAAATGTAGACATTTAAAGTCTCATTTGATCACCCAGTTTTGGCAAGATTAGTCTGATTACATTCTAACAAATGCTTCATTTTTCCTTACCTCATTACCTGGTATCAATTTCCTTTCAATTTTTCCCTCATTATTTTATCTTTCCTTTGCTGGCTGATGTATACCAATTTGGTAGTTTGCTAATATGCCTAGGAAGATTTCATGTAAATACTGGTAATGATCATACTATTAAATGTCCTTATTCTTTAATCCTGAAGTGCCAGGCATCATTCAGTAATTTTGTCTCTAGTGTATTTCAATTTAATGAATATTTTATATGAAGAAATATTTATTATACTATTAGGTAGTAGAAATACTCCTTGATACAGAGGAAATTAAATGTTTAAATTGTAGGAAGATTTTTCAAACAAATTGCAGCTTTTCTTCCTCTATCACCTATATATAACCAGGTTAAATTTATCTTCAAATGTATCTATTTGCTTTAAAGTCCTCCCTCCCATGTACTAAGAGACTAAAATAACAGGGTAGATTTTTTCACCATCTATCAAACAACAACTTAGGTTTTTAAAATATTCCATTGAAAATACATCCATAATATATGCCCCTATGAAATGATTTCTTGCACTAATTAAATAGGAATTGGGAAAATTTTGTTAGCAATATTTTAAGCTATAAATTCACAAGTTAAAATACAGAAAACAAAAGTTGAAATTCTTGAAGAAAGATATCCAAACATAATTGATAATATTTATTCTCTGAATAAAAGTGTGAAAGTCTCTCATGATGACCCAGTATTGAGTGGTCTTTGGAAAAAGTTACACAGAAAGGCAATGAATAAACGTATGCTCTACCTAAAATGTGAGTATCAAGGCTGAAGATAATCTCACCTTACATACTTTTGTTATTATTGTTCATTACGAATTCAAGTTTGATGATTTCTCTACAAGATAATGGTGACAGTATTTACGTCATGGGAATTGAAGAATATTACATGAGTAAAAACTAGCTCGAAAATAAGCTATAATTATATGTGAAATATATAAAAATGTTACATATAATGTAATCTAATAATTTGTTTTGTTTTGTTTTTCACTACTGGAGTTTCATTCCAGAACCTCACACATGATAGGCAAGTGCTCTACCAATGAATTGCATTTTCAGCTCATTTATTATTATTATTATTATTATTATTATTATTATTTTGAGACAGGGTCTTCTCACACTGTGTAGGCTACCTCTGACCTTGAACTTGTGATCCTCCTGCCTTAGTCTCCATTGTCCTTGGGATTACAGATGTGCACCATGGAACCAAGATTGTGCTCTTATTTGTAATAGAATGTTACATATAATGAGATAATCATATTGAAATCTGAAGGTTCAACTTCCATAGTAGGATATATTCACTGCAATTAGTCCCAAGAATAGCACCTATGACAACTAAAATGAAGTAGAGGAAATGAGCAGACACTAGACTGAAGTCAACCTTTTTAATAATCCTTACAGTTCTGGTGTAGAAATATCTTTCTGAGGATAACAACTATATCCTAGAATCTGGAAAATAAAACAATATAAACAATAATCAAAGGAAAATTAATCAAAAAGAGAATAATTATAAAAGAGATTTTTGTACAGAATGGCAATGCATAAGTCATTTATAACTTTTAGGTGTAATAAAAAACAAAGTCAACGCTATATGAGGTAATTAAAATTGTGAACAAAATGCCACAGTTTTACAGACTGATTCATACTAGGAAATAATTGAGGAGAACCACACCCACTAGACATGAGTGGGAGACCATGAAGATGAGAAAAATAGAGAGAAGCATCACCAAAGAATGTGCATAAACTCTGCCTTCATCTCAGGATGACCTTTAAGAGATGCTTCCAAAGGACAAACTACAAATATCCTAGTGAAGAATGATAAAGTTTAACAGGTTTTATTGTTATGTAAAAAATAGTTCCCAGTCTTTTTGACAGCAGTGACAGGTTTCATGGAAAATCAGATGGGAGCATTCAGGAAATGAGCTGATGGGGAGGGTCTGTAAATACAGATGAAGCTTCACTGGCTTTCTCACCACTCACCTCCTGCTGTGCAGTTCTGTACCTAACCATGTCCCAGAGGTTGGGGACACCTGATATATAGGGCTGAATTTATGATTTAAGCATAATAATTCAGGAAGTTTCCTGATTAAAAAAATGGAAAATAAGCATTCCTCAGAGAAAAAGGCCAGAATTCAGGATCTCCACAACATAAAGTCTATCAGACATTTTAACAATCCCAAATTACCTAGCTTATGAAGAACCTAGAAAATATAATCCTTTCTATAAAAACGGACTATCAATAGTGACAACCTTGAGGTAACTAAGATATTAGAATCAGCAAAGAAGAGAAATCAGTTATCGTAATGGTGTTAAAGAATGTAAAAGAATTGCACATAAAGGAAACATACATAAAGAGAATGAGAAATAAATGTATTTAAGAAATTATATTTAAAATGTTAAATTGGTGCCTGCCATGGTGGCAGACCACTGTAATCCCAGCTACTCAGGAGGCAGAGGCAGGAGGATTGCAAGTTCAAGACCAGAGGCAGTCTGTGTAATTTAGCAAGATCCTGTCTCAAAAAAAAAAAAAAAAAAGTAAAAAAATGGGCTGGGAGTGCAGCTCAGTGGTACAGCTCTTGCAAAGCATGCAAGTTCAAGGCCCTGGGTTCAACCCTTAGGACTGAAAAAAAAAAAAAAGTTAAATTAGATAAAAATATATAAACTTGCATTTTCAATATTTTGAGGGAAACTCAAGATAAATATAAAGATACTCATACAGAGGTACATTACAGACAATCACTGAAACCAAAAATAAAGGGAAATCTTGAGTATATCCAGAGGAAAATGGACCATTCCAAATGGGAACCATCATTTGAATACCTTCAGTACTTGTATTACTTTAGGAAAAGCATAAGTTCTAAAATGTCAAATTCATTTATATGTTGAACGAAATATCCATTTATTATGTAAGCAAAATATTCTGAATAGGTCGGAGTACTATTTAAAATATGCACAAATAGGTTTCATGATTAGATGATTAAAGAGATGAACTTAATAAATCTAATCGCCACTTATGCATATGTATTATGCTGAATTTATTGAAGGAAAGAAGACCAATATTGAATCCTCCTTGGACACTATGATAGACATGATTTTTGTTTCTACTCACTCAAGATGTACAGCTTATAATCAACTTAATATTGCTTGGCAAAAAGGAATTTTTTTGGTATGATTAGGTAGAGATTGTGAAATGGGAAGATTCTTAGGCTACCCAAGCAAGCCCAGTAAAATCCCAAGGGTCCTTGTTAAGTAAAAGAGAGAGACAAGAGAAAGGGTTGGAGATGCTATGCAAGAGTTTGAAGATGGAGGAAGGAGCCATGAGCCAAGGAATGCAGGTGGCTTCCAGAAACTGGAATAACAGAAAGCTTTCTTCCCTAGAGTCCACAGAAGGAACGCTCTATGAACAACTTGATGTAGACTAGTGACACCTATTTTGTACACCTGACTTTCATAGCTATAAGATGAAATTATTTTGCATTAGGCCAATAAGTTTGTGCTTGAATTTGTTAAAGCAGTGATAGCAAATGATGTACATTGAATTGAAAGATTCTAAAACATTTTTCATGATGAGAGCAATATGAAAAAGAACTATTGCAAGTTGTTGCTATGTGTTAACCAGTATTTCTAATAAATTTTATGCATAACTTAACAGTTATATTTCTTCACATATAAACTTGGTGATTATTTCCCTTTTGAAGATGTCAAAACAGAAACTCTTAGACTCAATATGAATTGCCCAGAGACATATAGTTAAGACTAGAGTTATTATAAACAAAGGGCTTTAGATATGAAAGATAGTGATATGAACCATTAAAATACACTCTCTTCTTCTATAAAATATTTTAACAGAGAGCAGGGCATGGAACTAATATTGTTTTGGCTCCCTCCAAATCTACTTGTTGTTTTTGTTGTTAGGTGCCGTTGAGTCGGTATCCGACTCATCGTGACCCTCTGTACAACAGGGGAAACACTATTGTCAGTGCTTCTGTGCTGTTCATAGGGTTTTCAATGGCAGATTGATTTTTGGGAGGGGGTTGCCAGGTCCTTCTCTCAAGCCTACAGCTTCTGGTGTTCCCGGGCGGTCTCCTATCCAGGTACTAACCAGGCCCAACCCTGCTTAACTTCCGAGATCTGACGGGATCAGATGCCACAGGGTTTACCGCTGCAGGCCCAAATCTACTTGTTAGAGTTAAATTCAAGTTGCTCCTTTGTTGTTTTAAGGCGCTGTCCAGTTGGTATCCGACTCATAGCAACCCTACGTACAGCTGCAGGACCCGTGCAACACTATTGTCAATGCTTTTCTGCTGTTCATAGGGTTTTCAATGGCAGGATGATTTTTGGGAATGGGTTGCCGGTCCGACTCCCAAGCCTACAGCGCCTGGTGTTCCCAGGCGGTCTCCCATCCAAGTACTAACCAGACCTGACCCTGCTTAGCTTCCGAGATCTGACGGGATCGGATGCCATAGGGATACCAGTGCAGGCAATTCCTTCTGTGGGATTTTTAAAACCAGACAGCCTGAAGCCACAGCACTGTGGCATCCAATCCCGTCAGATCTCAGAAGCTAAGCAAGGTCAGGCCTGGTTAGTACTTGGATGGGAGACCGCCTGGGAACACCAGGCGCTGTAGGCTTGGGAGAAGGACCCAGTAACCCACTCCCCCAAAACAATCAGCCATTGAAAATCCTATAAATAGCAGAAAAGCACGACGATAGTGTTTTGTCTGTTGTACATAGGGTCACTATGAGTCAGACACCGACTCAAGGGCATCTAACAACAGCAACAACAAAACCAGACAAATAATTAAAACAATTACTAAATTGTCTGTTCCCACGATACTAGAATAGGAATTATGGCTACAAATGAAAAAGGTACCATTCCTTTACTCAAGAATTTTATTATCTATTTGAAAATAGTATGATTTGGTGTGATCATATGAAATGTTCTACCTTTGGTTCAAGTCTTTTGTTTTGTTTTGTTGTACTGATGATTAAAGCCAGGGACTCATCACGGTAGGGAGGTGCTTTATCACTGAACTACATCCCAACTCTAAAGATTCTCTTATTTCTTTGGCTACTATTTCTATATTTCAATATAATATTTGAGGAAAAGGGATGATATTAAGTTTTGCAAGTAGTCAAAAAGTCAAGGAAATTGTTAAATTAAATCTAGGGGTCATCATAAACTCTCAAATCTTACTTTCCTAAGAGGATTATTGCAATATCTCCTCATATATTTCAAGTCCATCTAGATATCTACTTCTTGAGTCTTTTCCATGGTAAGACTTTGTGCATATAAAGTAGAAAACCTAAATGAGCCATTTTATCTGTTAACAACTCAAGACATATACTGTTTCAGAGCATCGTTTTATTTGTTGGCAAGAATAGAGGTAAAATGATTATTATATGGTATAAATGATGCAATAGCAAAATGTAGCTCATACAGTGCCAGAAACTCAATAAGTAGAGATATTACAATTTTGCATTTTTATTTTTAAAAGGAGTTATTATAGAACCTCCAATTTTGTCTCAGATTATGTTTTTGGGGGGCATAATTTATGTCATATTTGTGCATTTCTCCAGTTAAGTTTGCCTCATTAAATCTGAGGCTCTATCTTTTTGAAATTATTGATGAAAAAGAAGAGGGGCCTTTCCTTTCCTTTGTTCTCCTAACTCTCTGAACTGTGTTTGATACAGTCAAACATGCAGTCCTCAGATGCTGCAGAGAGCTGCTAATAGGCCTAATAGCTGGAGTGTAATTGCTACTCTTTTTCTGTTGCTTTCCTAGGAGGCTATTATCACAGTCTCCAAGCTATCTCAGAGCTGGCTGTTTAAACAATGAAATTTTGTCAAAATAAGCTTTTACTGACAATTTTCCTTTCAGTAATTGAGGCTACTGCCTCCATGAACTCAGTTCAGTTTTCTTTCAGGTGTCTAATGGTTGTCAGAGGCCTTTCAGAGATGCTGTGAAGAACTGAATATAGTTTCTTCCTCCCTTGATAGTAGTCATTGGTTTTCAAATACAAAGTATAGCAGGAAAACATCCTAAAATTACAGATTCTGACAACATAATTTAGAATACTATTCTCACTTTCATAATTCATTCTTGAGATGCTTGGAGAGGTATTTTTATTGCATGTTAAGTCTTTTTGTTTTATTATTTTAGCAAAGGTGTTGCCTACTGTGCTTTATTTCAGCTTTGCTACTTTCTAAACATTACAGTGAGTTTTATTGTGATTCATAGCCTTGTACTTAATGATTAGCAAAATACTATAATGAATAATTAATCAAAACATAGTTAGAACATCTAAAGTAACTTTTAAAATGCTTCCCCAATCTGTTCTACTTTATACTTCCTCTGATTATGGTAAAATAAAAAAATCATGCCTTATATTTGATTCACTTGCATTCACTGAAAGACCCTCTCTGTACATCAGGATCTCAAAAAGTGAAAGTATTGTACCTATTCAATTTGTAGTACTTCAAGTGTGGCATATTTGGGATGATAGACACTATTATCAGAAAGCAAAGTATCACTGTGTACTTTCCATATATTAAATATAATAGTCTATAAATAGGAATGCTGTCTTAATGTAAAATAATGTTTTGGTGATGTAAGTTTGCTGAAAAGTTAACAATTAAT
This sequence comes from Pedetes capensis, assembly GCA_007922755.1. Taxonomy (NCBI): domain Eukaryota; kingdom Metazoa; phylum Chordata; class Mammalia; order Rodentia; family Pedetidae; genus Pedetes; species Pedetes capensis. The sequence goes on along the minus strand of VMDO01008036.1, from coordinate 57,969 downwards.
AACTAATTAGTAAATGGTTAAAATTAACATGAAGTTGTGAAGGAAATACTATAAATTCAGTATGTTGTTAGGTGCTGTCTAGTTGTGTCCAACTCATCAGCCCTATGTACTACAGAATGAAACACTGGCCAATTCTATGGCATGCCTGGCACTATTGTCAGTGTTTCTGTACTATTCATAGGATTTTTGACTATTTTGTAAGTGCACTGTTGGGTCCTTCTCCCTAAATTAAGTTTATAATAATTAAATTAATACAGTTATATAATCATAAAGAGCTCAAAAATGTTACTATATTATTATATATGTTTTACTACTGCTACAATGACATAAATTGTGATCAGAACAGTATTCACTTTATAGCTGTGAGAAGATAAAAAGGTACAATAACATCTCAAGATGCTAGGTGGAAAATTGGAATGATTCCCATTAATATCTCTACCCAGATTAAGTGTGATTTAAGAATGTGCTTAGATAAAATGTTTTGAAGTATTTAATTATTCATATGATCTATTTCATATATATAGGTATATATTGTTGTTGTTGTTGTTAGGTGCCGTCGAGTCGGTATCCGACTCATAGCGACCCTCTGTACAACAGGGGAAACACTATTGTCAGTGCTTCTCTGCTGTTCATAGGGTTTTCAATGGCAGATTGATTTTTGGGAGGGGGTTGCCAGGTCCTTCTCCAAAGGTATATATTAGATCACACTAAAAGTAACAAAGAAAATTTCACAGAACCATTTATTTCCCTATCTACACAAGATAGATAAAAATGCTTCAAATTTCTCCCTTTAAAATATTTCTTGGCCTTGAGAGTATATCACACACACTATCCTCTTGTATCCCTTTTCTACAGGCTTTCTTACTGACTTGAGTCTCAAAAACCTCTTGTGAGGGTATTTTGCTGTTGCTCCAGCTCCCCCACTAAAACAAAAGGTGCTGCAATAGAAATCCTTCTGTCATTTAATATGCCAAGTTTCCAAGCCATCTTCTGCTCTCCACAGAAGTGACGAGAACTCTCTTTCCTCTATCTCATATTTTATTACATAGGCAGCAAAATAGAAAAAAATTACTGCTGTTTCTCAGCACCCTTTATGGGAATAGTTGCTTTCTTTTTTTACATAGACTTTATAGTAACATTCTCTCTCTCCAGATGATGTAGACAGATGAAGTTGTGGTGACCAATGTGTTTGACTATATGAGACAAACCACACACTGGCTTTCAAGACTTCAAATGACCTTCCTTCTTACAAATTCTGTTTCAACAGAATCACATCAGAGCCAGAGATGACAGAAAAAAGTTAATTTACACTGAAATGTCATTGAAAGGAAAATCATAAATGGTTTTTAAAGTTGCCTTCTTTGGATCATGTACAAAGGAAATTGTTGGTTTTTGTTGTTAGGTGCTGTTGAGTCAGATCTGACTTACAGAAACCTTATGTACAACAGAACAAAACACTCCATAACACTGTGCCATGCATACTATCTTTTTTATGTTTAAGCATATTGTTGCAGTCACTGTGTCAATCCATGTAGTTGAGAGTTTTCCTTTTTTTCATTGACTTACCACTCTCCAAAACATGGTGTTATCCAGGGACTGGTCTCTCCTAACAACATTTCCTAGAGTCATAAGACACAAAGGAAATTAGCAAATGAATAATTCTTACACAGTATTTTTATATCTTGTGCTTGGAATGTTTAGTACATTGTTTCTGAAATAAGTTTTTATTGTCATTTAATTAGCACACAGTATAATGTGTTTCATTATGGGATATTCATACAGTTATATCATGTACTTTGTGCTTGTTCCCTCTTATTGCCCCTATATGTTTCTCCTACTTCCAGTTTCCTCCCTTTCTAGATACATGCCCATGTACTTTCCAATCTTGCATTTTGTTGTTAGGTGCAGTCAGGTTGTATCTGACTCAGAGCAACCCTCTTAGGGTTTTCAAAAGCTGATTATTTGGGGATTGTTTCAGGAATTGGTTGCCAGTCCCTTCTCCTATTTATGTGGTGTTGGGTATACAACCTAGGACCTCAGAGAGCTCAGAGCAGCATTCTACCATCTGAGCTAAACCCCAGCCTTAATCTTGCATATATATTTATATGGGAGAAGGACCTGGCAATCCACTTCCAAGGCAATCCCAAAATAATCAGCCATTGAAAACCCTATGAGGGTCTCTATGAGTCAGATGATGGCACCTAACAACAACAATAATATATATATATGTGTGTGCATATATATATATATATATATATATATATATATATATGTATATATAGATATATACACACACACACATATATATATGATGAAAAATCTAGCTTCTACATATGAATGAGAACATAAAGTATTTGTCTTTCTGAGCCTGACTTATTTTGCTTAAAATAATAATCTCCAGTTCCATCTATTTTCCTGCAAATAACATAATCTCATTCTTCTCTATGGCTAAATAGTGTTCAATTGTGCATATATGCCACATTGTTTTAATCCATTCATCCTTTGATGGACATCTGAGCTGATTCCATGTCTTTGCAATTGTGAATAGTGCTGTAATGAACATGGAAGTATCAGTAGCTCTATGGTATGATAACTTGGATTCCTTTGGATATATGACCAAAATAATATAATAGTATAGTTGGATCATGTCGGAGGTCTATTGTTAGTTTTCTGTAAAACTTCCATACTTATTTCCATAATAGATTTAGTAGTTTACAGTACCACCAGCATTGTATAAAACTTCCTTTTTCCTCTACTTTCCTTGCCAGCATTTGTTGATGTTTGTTTTGTTGATGCCAGCTATTCTGACTGGGATGAGATGGAATCTCAGTGTAGTTTTAATTTGCATTTCACTGATGGCTAAGAATGTTCAATATTTTCTCATGTGTTTATTTGACTTCTGTATTTCTTCTTTAAGATTTGTCTATTTAATTCAATTTCCCTTTTTTGATTGGGTTGTTTCTTTGCTATTTAATTTTTGAGTTCTTTATCTATTTTAGATATTAATCACCTATCAGATGTTCTTTGGCAAAATTGTTTTCCCATTCCATGGACTGTTTCTGTGTTCTATTGATTGTTTCCTTTGCCTTATAGAAACTTTTTAATTTCAGGTGGCCCTTTTATCAATCCCTGCTACTATTTCCTGGGCTATTAGAGTTCTTTTATGAAAATACTTGCCTATGGTTATATTTAGCCTGCAGCCATACCACTGTGGTATCTGAACCTGTCAGATCTTGGAAGTTAAGTAGGGTCAGGCCTGGTTAGTACTTGGATGGGAGACCACCTGGTAATACCAGGTGCTGTATGCTTGGGAGGAGGATCTAGCAACCCAGTCCTAGAAAATAATCAGACATTGAAAACCATATGAATAGTAGAGAAGCACAATAGTGTTTCATGTGTTGTAGGATACTGATTCCATGGCCCCTAATAACAACAATGGTTATATATTAAAGAATTTTCTCTATGTTTTCTTCTAGTGTTTTCAGTTTCCAGTTTTATGTTGAGGTCTTTGATCCATTTTGAATTGGTCTTTGTACACAGTGAAAGTGAATGATCTACTTTCATTCTTCTACATATGGATATCTAATTTCCCCAGGACTATTTGTTGAAGAGGCTATACTTTCTCCAATGTGTGTTTTTGGCATCCTTCTCATAAGTCAGGTGAATGTATACACATAAGTTTATTTATGAATTTTCTTTTCTGTTCCATTGATCTCCATGTATGTTTCTGTGCCAGTACCAAACTGTTTTTGTTTCTATGGCCACATAATATAATTTGAAGTCAACTAACATGATGCTTCTTGCATTGTGCTTTCTGCTCGGGATTGGTTTACATATTTGGGTATTTTTGTGCTTCCATATGAACTTTAGATTATTTTTCTATATCTGTGAAGTATGTCATTGGAATTTTGATGGACATTGCACCACATCTGTAAATCACTTTTAGCTTTATGCCATTTTCATAATATCAGTTGTGCCACTTAATGGGTAAGAGAATTCTTTAGATCTTCTAGTATCTTCTTCAATTTCTTTGTTTAATGTTTTTTAAATTTTCTTTGCATAAGTCTTTGGGCTCCTTAGTTATATTTATTCCTAGATATTTTACTTTTTTTGGCTATTATGAATGGATGTTTTGATTTCTTTCTTGTCCTATTCATTGTTGATATATACAAATGTTACTGAATTTTGAATTTTTGTGTTGTATCCTGCTACCTCACTGAAAGTATTTATCAGTTCTAAGAGTTTTCTGGTGGAGTCTTTAGGATCTTTTAAGTATACAATCAAAGCATCTACCATTACGGATAGCTTGACTTTTTAATTCACTTTATTTCTCTTGTCTTATTTCACTGGCTGGAACTTCAAGCACTATAGTGAATAAGAGTATAGAGTGGGTATCCTTGTCTTGTTTCTGATTCTAGAGAAAGTGCTGTTAGTTTTCTCCATTTAGTATGCTAGCTATAGGTTTGTCATGTATAGACTTTGTAATGTTGAAGGATGTTTCTTCTGTTCCCAGTTTCTTTAGGGCCTTTACCATTTACAGATATTAAACTGTGTCAATGGTATTTCTGTATCAACTGAGATGATGATATAATTTCTACTTCTGAGTATAGTTATGTGCTATATTACATTTATTGATTTGTGTGTGTTGAATCAACCTGTGGGGTGAAACTTACTTGGTCATGGTACATGATCTTTTTTGTATGTTGCTATATTCCATTTGTAAGTATTTTGTTGAGAATTTCTCCATCTATTCATCAGGGAAATTAGTTCATAGTTTTCTTTTTTTGTTTGTCCTTATCTAGTTTTGATATCAGGGTGATCCTGGCTTCTTCAAATGAGTTTGATGTTATTCTTTCCCTTTCTACTTTGGGGAATAGTTTTAGGAGGATAGGTATTAATTCTACTTTAAAGGCAAAGTATAATTTGACTGCAAACCCATCAGCACCTGGGCTTTATTTGTTGGGACATTCTTTATTACTGCCTCAATTTTGTTATTTGCTATAAAGCTTCTTATATTATTTATATCCCCAATTTATTTTCAGTTGGTCATGTGTGTTAAGGTGTTTTTCCGTTTCTTTTTATTTCCATTTTTGGTGGAGTTCAGTTTCTCAAAGTAATATCTGATGACCTTTTTATTTCACTGATATATGTTGAAAGCCTGCAGCGGTAGCCTGTGGCATCCGATCCCGTCAGATCTCGGAAGCTAAGCAGGGTCGGGCCTGATTAGTACCTGGATGGGAGACCACCTGGGAACACCAGAAGCTGTAGGCTTGGGAGAAGGACCCGGCAACGCCCTCCCAAAAATCAATCTGCCATTGAAAACCCTATGAACAGCAGAGAAGCACTGACAATAGTGTTTCCCCTGCTGTAAAGAGGGTCGATATAAGTTGGATACCAACTCGATGGCACCTAACAACAACAACGACATATGTTGAAATGACACCGTTTTATCTCTAATTTTATTAATTTCAATCTTTTCCTTTTGGTTAGTGTGGCTAAGGCTTTATCAATCTTGCTTAACTTTTAAAACAGCCATCTTTTCATTTCATTGATTTTTTGTATCGTTCTTTTAGTTTCCATTCCATTGATTTTGCCCCCAGTCTTCGTTATTTCTTTTTGTCTACTATTTTTGAGTTTGAGTTGTAATTGTTTTTCTACTGCCTTAAGGTACATCACCATTTGAACTGTCTCTGAATTTTTAATAAATGCACTCATATCCATAAATGATCCTCATAGAACTGCCTTTGTAGTATCCTGATAGGTTGTTTTCATTTTTGTTTGATTCTAGGAGCTTTTCAATTTCCTGATTTCTTTGATAATCCTCTGATCATTCATCTCTAGGCCTGCAACTGCAGCCCTCTGGCATCTGATCCCATCAGACCTCAGAAGCTAAGAAAGGTGGGGCCTGGTTAGTACTTGGATGGGAGACCACCTGGGAATACCAGACACTGTAGGCTTGGGAGAAGGACCCAGCAACCCACTCCCAAAAATCAATCTGCCATAGAAAACCCTATGAACAGCAGAGAAGCACTGACAATAGTGTTTCTCCTGTTGTATGTAGGATCACTATGAGTCGAATACCAACTCGATGGCACCTAACAGCAACAACAACTGGTATTGGTAATGTTTTTATACTTTCTCTTGTTCCTGATTTCTAGTCTTATTCCACTGTGATCTAATACAAGAAAAGGAATGATTTCAATTTTCTTCTATTTGTTAAGACTTGTTTTTTGATGTAAAATATAGTCTATTTTAGAAAAAGTTCCCTGTATTGCTGAAAAAATGTGTATTCTTCATCTGTTGGATGAAATGTTCTATAGAGGTATCTTGAGTCCACTTAGTCTATGGTGCTCTTTTAACTTTAAAGTTTTTTTTGATTTTTTATTTGTTTGTTTGGATAATCTATTGCCTGAGAGTAGGTTATTAAATTAAATCATTATTATTGTATCAAGACTTATCTGTTCTTCAATGGCAGGTAGTGTTCATTTTATGAAATTATATGGGCCATTGTTTGGTACATAAATATTTACAATCATGTCTTCTTCATTGATTGTTCCTTTTATTAATATATAATGACTTGTCTCTTTTGATTAACTTTGAGCTGAAGTGTACTTTACGCAATATCATTATATCATCCTCTACATATTTTGGCCTCTCCATGCTTGTTATATCATTTTCCCACCTTTCATTTTCAGTCTGTGTGTGTCTTTTTAAATGAGATATGTCTCTTAAAGGCAACAAGTAGTTGGGTCTTATTTTTTAATCTAGTCAGCTGGTCTGGTCTTTTAAAACCAGCATGAGACCATTTATATTTAGAGTTATTACTGAGAGGAATTTTGTGTTTTGTGAAATCTCATTGGTTGTTTTCATAGATATTGATTATTGATTATTCTTTTCTTTTTCTTCTGATCATATTAGGGTTTGATAATTTGCCAAGTTGGACACATTTGCTTCTACCTTAGTTCTCACTTGTTCATGTGTCCTCATAGAATATATTTTTTCTCTGTCCTCATGTTTGTGCCTATATTTCTTCTCTCTCTATGAGTGAGATTCCTTTATGTATCTTCTGAAATACTGGCTTATTCTCCATAAATTAATATACTGGCTTACTGGCCATAAATTGCTGTGTTGTTAGGTGCCATCGAGTTGTGTCTGACTCATAGCAATCCTTACAGGGTTTTCAATGGCTGATTGTTTCGGGATTACCTCAGGAGTGGGTTGCCATGTCCTTCTCCCATTTCTGTGGTACTGGGAATTGAACTCGGGACTTCAGAGACTGCAGCACAGCACTCTGCCAACTGAGCTAAATCTTAGCCCACTGGCCATAAGTAGAAGGGATTTATTTCTCTACCAGTTTTGAAGCACAATTTTGCTGGATATAGTTATCATGTAGTTGTTGTTAGGTGTCTTCTAAACAGGTCAGACTCAGTGACCTAGGTACAACAGAACAAAACATCACTTGACATTGTGCCAGTCACACGATCTTTTTTATGTTTAGGCCAATCATTGCAGCACTGTATCAATTCATCTAGTTCAGTTTTCATTTTTCTCATTGACCCAGCTCTCTCCTAACCATAATGTCCTAATCCCACAGATAAGTACCTCTTGACAACATGTCAAAAATACATAGATGCAATCTAGCCATCCTTGCTTCCAAAGAGCACTCTGGTTGCACTTCTCCTAGGATGGATCTATTTCTTCATTTGGCAGTCCATGTCATACCCAATACTCACCCCCAGAACCATAATTGAAAAACATATTTTTTCTCCTGTCTCTCTCATTCAACATCAAGCTTTCTCAAGCACATGAAGAGTCTGGAAATATCATGGCATGAGTCAGGCACACCTTCGTCTTCAATGTGACATCTTTACTTTTCAACCCTTTAAAGATATCTTTGCAACAGCTTTACCCAAAGCAATGCATCTTTTGATTTCTTGATTGCTGCTTTGTTGGGTGTTGATTGCAGAACAAAGTAATGAAGAATCTTGGACAACCTCAATCTTTTCTCTATTTATAATTAAGCTGCTTAATAACCCAGTTGTAAGAGAAATAATCTTGGTTGAATGTTATTAACTTTGAGGGATTGATATGTGTCATTCTATACTTTTCTGGATTTTAGAGTTACTACTGAGAAATCTGTATTATTCTGATGGGTTTGCTTTAGTAACTGAGTTGATGTTTTTCTTTTGCAGCTTTTGGAATTGTTTCTTTGCTTTCTACCCTAGGATTTTAGCTATAATGTGACATGTTGTTGTTGTTGTTGTTGTTAGGTGCCATCAAGTCAGTATCCGACTCGTAGTGACCCTACATCCTACATGCAACAGGGGAAACACTCTTGTAAGTGCTTCTCTGCTGTTCATAGGGTTTTCAATGGCTGATTGATTTTGGGGAGTAGGTTGCTGGGTTCATCTCCTAAGCCTACAGAACCTGGTTTTCCCAGGCGGTCTCCCATCCAACTACTAACCAGGCCCAACCCTGCTTAGCTTCTGAGGTCTGACAGGATCAGATGCCACAGGGCTATGGCTGCAGGCATAATGTGACAAGGAGAAGAACTATTCTGGTCTTGTTTTTTTGAGATTGTTGATGCTCTGTTGTTTGTGTATGTATTTCTTCTCCAAGCTTTGGGAATTTTATTACTATTATTTCAATGACTAGATTCTCTATGCCTTTGGTTTTCATATTAGCTCTTTCTGGTATGCCATGGTTTCTTAGGTTTTATCTTTTCATTATTTCCCATAGTTCTTTGAAATTGTGGTCATATTTGTTTATTTTCATTTCATTTTGATATCTGAGTGTAGTATCTCCTCCAGCTTGTCTTCCATCCCTGATATTCTTTCTTCTGTTAAATTAGTCCCCTGTTGTTACTTTCCACAGTGTTTTTATTTGATTTGTTATATTTTTCATTTCCGATATTTCCATTTGGTTTTTGTTTGTTTATTTTTCACAATTTCAGTATCCTTGCTGAATTTCTGGTGCAGACCCTGGATTAAATTTCTAAATTCATTTATTTGTTCATTTATATCTTTGTTGACATTAATTATTTTTATGACTAGACATTTTTTATTAGAAATTTTTAATGTACATCATAATGTGATTCATTTTGACATGGTTTTCATTGTGACAATTTTCATATATGCAATTTGATAAACATTATTCATATAGGTTACCTCTTGCCCTCCCCTAATGACTAGACTTTTGAATAATTTATTTGCCATTTCAGAGATATTACTATATCTTTGGCTCTGTTTGTTGGGGAGTTATGATATTTTGGAGGAGTCATGGTATTTTGCTTTTTCACGTTCCTTGTATTTATTTGTTTTAATCTGCACATCTCTTAGGGTGGCAGTTTCTTCAGGATTTGTTTGGAAGTCTTCTTTATTAGCAACATTCTCTTGAGGACTCAGTCCACAATGCCCTCCCCTAGAGATCAAAAAGCAAACCTCTGTTACAGTAGCATCACCAAGCCAAATCACATATATAATTACTGGGCAATTAAAAATAATTTATGCCAATGAGTACATTACCAATGAACTTCAAAATTAAGGTAAACAAAATACTGTATGGTAAGATATGAGATGGAAATAGTAAGGGTGAAGGTAAAAGTCACAAGTGAGCAAAATTACGGAATATAGTAGCACTATGGGAGGAAAAAATAGGCAGCTGAGTTGAATGAGAAGAATTCATTCAGAAAGAGTAAAGAGGACTGTTAGAGAAACAGGAACAATGTGTTTTATATCTTTGTTTATTCAACATAGAAATATATTTGTAGATAAAATTTGTTAAAATAATTGGAATAACAACTAAAACACTAAAATCCATTTCAAAAGAAATAAAAATAAAAATAAAAGACAGAGAAAGAGAGAATAAACAAGTATTAGAGCAACTTTTATGTGGGTTCTTCAACATTTAAGTCTATTGGGGCTCCTCAGCTAGCTGTTTCCCAGGCCCAAAGTCTTGTTGGGCAAGTCAATTGCTTGGTTGACTCTTTCTATTTGTGCCAGAGAAGAAGTGATGAGCCAAGATACTGTGAAACCTGTTAGTACAATGTCTCTAGCCATGCCACACAGATTTCTGTTTGTGACTCATTTGCCTGGAATGTTTGCATGTCTAGGGTACCCAACCATGGCATATTTCTCTATCTGGGATCTGCTGCATGCCAAGTTATTTACACAGGTGCTGCTTTTCTGAGCATAGCAGCTTCACCTTGATTGGGATTATGGAACAACAAGCAGATTCCCAAACTGTGACATCAGTGCTGGAAACTCTGGCCTCAGGAGCCTGCCCACAGAATCACAGCTTGACATGCCAGTAAGCATGACTGTTTCTAGATTTCCCACAGTTTCACAATTGCCTCAAGCAACTGTCTCATACCTAGGGGTTGTGGCAGTGTTTTCTAGTGTCCCTATTCAGTGATTTGTCCTTGTTTATTGCCAAAGTGTTGCAAAGAATTAGAGATGCATGGCTTATCTTTCAGATGATGCTTGTGTTTCTGCTCCCTAACTAGGGGAGACAGAAATGGTCCTGCTCAATCCTTCTCAGTGCACAGCTCTTCTGATAACTCGTTTTGAGGCTGTCCAACCTGTTCTTTTGTGATATCTGTGCTTTTACAGATTTTCTGTCATTGAAATAAAGTCTGTTCTTTCCTATATTGCCTTCTTTGATTCACTACTTCAAATACAGGGTGCTTCTAATCCACTATCTTAAACTGAAAGTTGATGAAATAAGCTTATATAAGAGAAAAGATGATGAGCTTTGTCTCCCCTTCCCCCATAGCTGGACTTACTTAAACTACTGTTTTACTCAGTCCTTTTAATAAGAAGATAATTTTGTTTCCTCTGGCAGCAGTTATTGTTGTTGTTGTTGTTAGGTGCTGTCCAGTGTGGTCCGACTCATAGTGACCCTATGGACAACAGAATGAAACACTACCCAACACTGTGCCATGTTCAGCACTATGCCAGTGTTTTTCTGCTATTCATAGGGTTTTCAATGCTTCACTGTTTCAGGAGTGGTCTGCCACTGCCCATCTCCCAAGCCTATAGGACCTAATATTCCCAGGTGGTCTCCCATGCTAGTACTAACTAGGCCTGACCCTGTTTAGCTTTATAGGTCAGACAGGATTGGAATGGCTATAGACTCTAACAGCAAAAAAATTTCTAAAAATAAGCCAAAGATCAGAATTGGTTTTTTTATTTATCTTTGTATTTATTGTATTTTGTTTTATTTGGGGTTAGTCTATAATTCAAATAAAAAGCACAGAATAATTCTCATTTTATCTCATGATAGTTTTCTCTAATAATTCTATATATGTCCATGAAATTCATGAACATATAAAATATATTTTCTTTTATTCTTAAATGTTTGTATCACTTATCTCTAAAACATATTTGTGTTATTATTAAAGTTTTGGTTTAAGGTATAAGAGAAACTATCATTTACCTATAGATGAATAATAATTAGAAGCTATCTTGATAGTTTTTTCATATGAAACACAATGTGAGCTGATGTGTTTTCTTCAGTTTTGTGTGACCTAAGGGATCTTTCTAGGATGCAATTGTAAACACAAATCCACTATTAATTCATATATTTAGAATATATTTAGAATATCTGCCATTTATTTATTTAAATAAATCTCTTTCTGTTTATCTATTTTCCAATGTAATTACCCTGAGGAATACAAATTGTAGTTATATGTGTAATGTTGTTGTTAGGTGCCATCGAATCGGTATCCGACTCATAGAGACCCTCTGTACAACAAGGGAAACACTATTGTCAGTGCTTCTGCTGTGCATAGGGTTTTCAATGGCAGATTGATTTTTGGTAGGGGGTTGCCAGGCCCTTCTCCCAAGCCTACAGTATCTGGTGTTCCCAGGCGGTCTCCCATCCAGCTACTAACCAGGCCCGACCCTGCTTAGCTTCCGAGATCTGACGGGATCGGATGCCACAGGGCTACGGTTGCAGGCTATGTGTAATGAGAGGGGGCCAAATACAAATTTCTGAATAATATCACAGAATAAAAATCATGGGAAAAAGAAACTCCATATATTAGTAAGTGAGAATAGTCAAGTAGGAAGGAACAATAAAAAGAAGTGATAGAGATACCTTATATTTTAGAGAAATGTACAATTTTCATTCTCTTAAAATGTTTTTGTTTATGAATTGGACATTAAACATAGAATTTGCCTTTTTTGTTTGAAAACATTCTTTAAGCTGTCCCTTAAACTGGACCATAGCTGTATAAATATGTAAATATTTATTTGTTGAGCAAAAGAAAATCTAGCCAAATGATTATTATTGCTACTTATTTTTGGGATCTAAGAAATAAAATATGCTACCATTGTTACCTTCTTCATAAATAATATGATACTTGATGAGTTTAAGCATGATCTAGCAGGATGATACACTGTAAAACAAAGAGAACAATTTCCTGTAGTTTCACCTACATTGTTTTCATAGCTGTAGGTAAAGACTTAGCAGGATGATTTGTCTCAGAAATAGTCAAGGCTTCCATACATATTGATACCTAATATTTTACAGGACTTGCTCTTAAAAAATAATCTTAGTAATAGAGCTACCTTGCATTCCATATATTAGAAGTCATAGTTCTAATGAATCTATCATCATTCTTATTATTCATAGAGTAAAAGGAATTTGATGAAAACTAGCTAAATATCTTTATATTCTATCAATTTGACACATGTAGATTTAAAGCTATACTGGCTAATTAGAATCTCTTAAATGGCACCTGTTCTGAAGCTTTATATTTTACTTTATACTCAGGTGAGAAATGAAGATTTTTTAAAAAATGCCAGGGGCCATGGCACACAAGTGTAATTCCAGTGCCAAGAGAAGTTGAGGCAGGAGGATGACAAGTTTGAGGCCAGAGGTGGCCTGTACAAATTAGTGAGACCTTGTCTTAAAATAAAAACTAAAGAAGGGGCTGGGAGAGAGCTTACTGGTAGAGCACTTGCCTAATATGAGGCCCTGGGTTCAACTGCCCGCACTGAAGAAAGAAAGGAAAAAAGAAAGAAAGAAAGAGAGAGACAGAAAGAAAGAAAAAAAGAGATTATTTCTTTGACTTTAAATATAGAAAACCATAATAAATTCATCAATGGTATTAAATTTGTTAATAATCCATGATTTTAAAAAACAATACAAATATTTTGTGTGGAGATAATTTCTTTTTTCTCTTTAATGATGAATGTTGGTAGGATACAGAGTAATATGCCATTTGCTATTTCCATTGTGCAACTATTACATCCCTTTGGTTACACTTTCATCAGTTTAAAAGTTTAAGGAACCCTTTGATTAATATGTAGTAAAACTCATGCAATTATGGGTTATAGTCCTCTTTTTCCCATGTATTCATAAAGTTGCATCATTTATATTGAGATTATACTCTCTCTCTCTCTTTATCCTTTTACTTTACATTGTTTCCCCTCCTCTTCCCACCTTCCACACAACCTTCGCTTCCCCTTGCTATTGCCCTCCTTATTCCTTTCTACTGTTTATATTTTCACTTTTTATACATCTACATATGTATAGGGTTTTTTTTCTTCCTTTAAGTAAGATTCAGCTCCCACATGTGAATGACAACATATGGTATTTGTCTTGTCGAGCCTGTGTTAATTTGCTTAAGATGATATTCTTTAGTTTCATCCATTTTGCTGCAAATGACATTATTTCATTCTTTTTATTGCTTGGTAATATTCCATTGTGTATATGTACCACATTTTTTTCCACCTGTTCTTCTGTTGATGGACATCTTCGTTGGTTCCATATCCTTGTGATTGTGAAGAGTGCTGTATTAAATGTGGAGATGCAGATGTCCTGAGTTATGATGACTTTTCCCTCTTTGGGTATATTCTCAAGAGTGATATAGGTAGATCATACGGCAGTCCTATTCTTAGTTTTCTGAAGTATCTCCATAATGATTTCCAAAGCGGTTGAACTAATTTACAGTTCCACAAGCAGTGTGAAAGTGTTCCTGTTTCTCCACATCCTTGCCAGCATTTGTTATTATTTATTTTCCTCTTCTAGGCCATTCTTACTGGCATTAGATGGAATCTCAGAGATGTTTTAATTTGCATTTCCCTAAGGGCTAGGGATATTGAGCATTTTTTTATATGATTCTTAGCCTTATGAACTTATGCATTTGAAAACTGTCCGTTCATTTCCTTTGCCCACATATGTATTGGGTTATTTGTTTTCTTGGGATTTGCTTTCTTAAGTTGTTAGTACATTCTAGAAATTAGTACTCTATCAGATGTGTAGGATGCAAAGATTTTCTCCCATTCCGTGGGCTCTCTCTTAACTCTGTTTATTATTTCCTTTGCTTACAGAAGATTTTTCATTTCATGTAATCTCATTTGTCAATTCTCCGTGCTATTTCCTGGGTGATTGGAATCCTATTAAAGAAATAATTTCTAATGCCTATATGTTAGAGTGCCTGCAGCAATAGCCCTGTGGCATCCGATCTGGTCAGATCTCGGAAGCTAAGCAGGGTCGGGCCTGGTTAGTAGCTGGATGGGAGACCGCCTGGGAACACCAGAAGCTGTAGGCTTGGGAGAAGGACCTGGCAACCCCCTCCCAAAAATCAGTCTGCCATTGAAAACCCTATGCACAGCAGAGAAGCACTGACAATAGTGTTTCCCCTATTGTACAGAGGGTCGCTCTGAGTTGGATACCAACTCGACGGCACCCAACAACAACAACATATGTTAGAGTAGGTCTGGGATTTAGCTCAGTGGGTAGAGTGCTGCACTGCAGTCTCTGAGGTCCCAAGTTCAATTCCCAGCACCACAAAAATGGGAGAAGGGCCTGGCAATCCACTCCCAAGGTAATCCCGAAACAGTCAGCCATTGAAAACCCTATGAGGGTCGCTATGAGTCGGATACCAACTCGACAGCACCTAACAACAACATATGTTAGAGTGTGTTTCCTGACTTTTCTTCTAGTAATTTTAAGGTTTCTGGTTTTGTGTTGAGTTCTCTTATCCATTTTGAATTGACACTCATTCAAATTGAGAGATAGGAATCTATTTTTAATTTTCTGCAAATGGATACCCACTTTTCCCAGCACCATTTGGGTTAGATCCCCAGGACCAGAAAAATGGGAGGCCATGGAAATCCACTCCCAAAGCAATCCCAAAATAATCAGCCACTGAAAACCCTATTAGTTTTGCTATGCATTGGACCTGACTGGATGGCCCCCAACAACATTTGTTGAAGAGGCTTTCTTTTCTCCATTGAATGTCCTTAGCTCTTTTGTCAAAAATCTTGTGGCTATAGTTATGTAGGTGTATCTCTTGGTCTTCAGATCTGTTCTATTTGTCTTTAAGACTATTTTTGTGCCAGTACCAAACTTTTTTACTACTAAAGCCCTACAGTATAGTTTAAAGTCTATCTTGTGTTGCTGCTTGCACTATTTTTGCAGTTTAAGATTATTTTTGCTAAATGTGGTCTTTAGTGTTTCCAGAGGAATTTTAGGATTATTTTTTCTATTTCTGTGCAGAGATTATTTATAAAGGGATGGTGCAGAAATTCTAAATCTTTAAAATAAATAGGATTAATTTTTCTTTTTTTAATCTCCCTAGCCATCAGTGACTCAGCAATAGCTTTTCATTTTCTTTAAGACAATATTGAAAACTCTCTGAGTACAAAATTACCAATTAGTGTCAAAAGAGTGAAGACACTTCAGATATCTTTCTTTGCAACCCAAAATGAGTTCTCACTTTCTGTATTCACAATCTGATGAACATATTTCTTTCTGGATTTGACTGAGTTCTGGGGGAAAAAAACTGGAGATTTGTCAACATATTCTTTTGTTAATATCTAAGCCAGGGTTTCAAACTCATGAAAAATTGGGTTCAGGTTTGGGTTCAGGTTCAATAGGTACACATTCAGATGGTTCTAGTTTGGTTCAGGTTCAGGTTTGATTTCTATGTGTAGACAGTAGGGCTTTAAATCAAAGCTGAACCCAAACCTTGATCTTATTCTTATTCAAGCGTTTAAAAATTTTTCTGAATCCAAACCTGAACCTGAGCCTAAACATGAATCCAGTGAAAAATTGGGTTCAGGTTCAGCTTTTAATGATTCTCTTCTTATTATTTCTTATTATTTATTTTGTATCACTAGCCATTTAAAATTTTAAAAAGAAAAAGAATAATTGTCTATTTATATATAGGATTTCAATTTTAAACCCAAACTGAACTGAACTTGAATCTTCTAAATTTTTACATATTGAATGCTCACTGAAACTTGAATTCAATTTTTCATGAGTTTGAGTAATATCTAAACTCAATTTTCTTGTTTGTTGTTCTCCATTATTTCTACAATATCATTCTTTTAGCAGAAAGTGTTATTGTGAAGATATATGTTTAATATAATTGAAATATAGTTTGATTTGGTGAAAACTAACTTTCAAATATACCTTATAACATGAATCCAGAGGAGCAAGTTTCATTTGTACTTGTGCTTGCTCCCTACTGCTTACATTACTATCTGAGTTTCATGGAAAGTTCAACTTCCATGAAACTCTTCTCTGTGCCCAAAAGGTTCAGACTACTGCTTTATAATTATAAAATAATTTTATAGTCATTAATTCTAAGTAGTTTTAATTATCACAATTGATATAAAATTGGATAGCTCAGTTAGCCTACCTTTTTATTTCTTATTTAAGTCAGAAGCAATCAATGTGCCAATCACCAAACAAAGACTCCAACTGCAGTGGCAAATATATGTCTGAATGAGATGAATGGTAGGTCTAGGTGCCCAAAACCCTTCCCTGGTTCTCTAAAAGGTAAGGAAATGCTATGTCTCCACACTTACCTACCATCAGCAGGACAGAACAAGGCTGTTGCAAGTGGGTTATTTGTTTCTCCAGTTTCCACATCAACTTTCTCATCAGTGTTCAATGGGGAGCTGTTTCCTCCTCCACTAAAACATTATGAGTGTAAGTTGGTGCCCAACTTAGCTGGGATGAGAGATCTCAATGCCCATCTTGCCCATCTACAGTGATGCAGTGTGAATCATTGTGATTCAAGAAGGGCTCACAGTAAGAAACTTGGCATGTACTGTTCCCCCAGCAATCATGCTATTCCTCTAAAAGGGACTTCTTAATAAAAAAGAAGTTCCAAACATCAAGGATACAATACAAAACCACAACTTATAACAAGAACTAGAGAAATTATGACTTGAATGGGAAAGGACAAGAAAATATGCCAACACCACTATGAGCCTGATGTTAGGATTACCTATCATGATTTCAAAGAGGTCATAAAAATATTTCAAAAATTAATAGCAAATTTGCTTACAAATGAAAAAAATAAAATCTTAGCAAAGAAACAGAAGTCATAAAAAGAATTAAATGAGAATTACACAATCAAAAGTTAAAATAGCACAAACAAAATGTTCTGGAACTTGAATGTCATGGAGTTGACCTGTAATCTCAGACAAATGGGAGACTGAAGGAAGAGGATTGTGATTTCAAGGCCAGAGGTAACATGTGCAATTTAGGGAGACCCTTCCTAAAAGTAAAAAATAAAAAATAGTCCCAGGGTAAGTTCAGTGGTAGAGCACTTGCTTAGCATGTACAAGGCCCTGGATTCAACCCTCTAGTACTTAAATAAAAGGAGGGATTGGATTTGCTCCTTAGTAAAACAGAGATGAAGGATGATATAATTAGTGAACTAGATGATGGGTTAACAGAAATTACTCTATCTGAAAAATATAGAAAGGAAATGATAGCAGAAAAAGTCTTAGAAATTCAAGAATGAAAGAACATGAGGAGGGATAGAATATGGGCAAATGTAAGAGATTTACTTTTCCTTGGTTTCTTAAATCATATTTATAGGTTAAAGCAAATATTATACCATATGATGTAGTTCTCTTTGAATATAGAGGAAATCCTTAAGTCAGTTGTAGTTTAAAAGGTAGGAGGGTAAAAGCAATTAAACAAGAGGTTTCTACACTCTACTCAAGGTAGTAAAATGTCAATAACAATAGATTATGATATAAAAATATATATATATATATAATATAAGGTACATAATATATTATTGTAGACATAAATTAATTTACTCAATACATTATTGTGCATATAAATTAATGTATATAAATATATAGCATTATATCATGTATTATATACATTTTATTTTTAAAGCTACATATAAAGCTAAATAATTAACATAAAATATATACACACACGCATGCATTATAGCAGGAATATAGTATACCTATCCAATCACAAGTAGGATAAGAAGGAAAACAAAGAAAATACTGAAGATCAAGAGGATCTGAAAAACAATAACCTTACCAAATGTGTATACCAAGGACAGAACAACCAATAACAACAGAATTCACATTCTTTTTTAAAAATCCCATAACATTTCCCCAAACCAACCTAATACTGAGCCATAAAAATATCAAATTAAATTTTCAAAAGTTTAACTTGTGTGCTATCACCCCAATGAGATTAAACTGGAAACCAGTAGCAAAATGATAAATAAGAAAACCAGATCCTTCTCAAAATTAAATTATTTATTTGTAAATAATTCATGGTTGAAATATGAGTCAGTTCAAACAAATTTTCTCATGAATTTCCATAGATTTTTTCACTTCAAAATCAACATTTCTTGCTATGTATTCATACTATCAGCAACAGTGAACTAATACAATAACATAATGATTGTACTTAATTCCATGTTGACAGACTTTTTGGAACTCAAATGAGTTTAACTGATCAATTCATTGCCTTTTTGTAGGGGTGCTTTTTACTAAATCCAGAAAGATTATACTTTCCCTGTTCCTTAAATGTAAATGTATTGTTTTCCTGGTTATGTATAAGACCTTTTTATCCATATTTTTCAAAAAGAAACTTTATGTTAATGTACCTTGATATATTTTTCTTTGTACTTACTTTTCTTATTGTTCACTGACTTTTTAATCTATGGATTTTCCTCCAATACATCTGGAATTATTTTGAAAATTATGCATTCAAATATATGTTCTGCCCCTTCTATAATGGAATTCCAATTCTGAAGTTAGTAAACTATTTCCTTTTATCCACAGGTGATTGAGTCTCTTTTGAGCTTTGTTTTTTAGTCATTTTTTCCTTGATAATTCAATTTGAAAAACTTATGCATTCATTTGCGTGTGTGTATGCTTAGTCTTCTTTTAGAAATATTTTCAGGTAATTATTGTATTTGCCTATCATCTCAAATCATTAGGGTGTTCTTTTCTACAATTTTTAGAGGAAAGAGAGGATAGGTAGGTAATTATGTATGTATGTATGTATGTGTATGTATGTATGTATGTATATATGTATGTATGTTATGTATGCAGTACTAGGGGTGATGAACTCAGGGGCTCATTCATGCTAGACAAGCACTCTATCACTGAGCTACACCCCCAGCTTCTTTTCCATTTTCTATTTTAAGACAGGGTCTCACTAAGTTATGCAAGCTGCCTCTGGCTTTGAATCCCCCTGTATCAGTATCCCAAATCCCTGGCATTACAAGCATGCACCACTGGTGCATGGATTAGAACATATATTTATTACTTTAGGCCTACATTAGCTACACTGTTTTTTCACACTATTTCTTTACTGTAGCTGGTTGAGACTCCAAACCCTCCAAGGATATCATAAATTCTAGTTGTTCTTTAACATACTGTTCCTTAATAGTTCTTTCACTATCATTATGGAACCTAACTCTCAATATTACACTGTCATGCTCAGCCAAAGACGCAAAGGTACCCTTAAAGATATCTCTTTCACTCTTGACTTGGGTTTCTCCTCTCTGCCTCTCTGGTGCTCTTTTATGAACACACCAACTGCCTCCGTTTATGGCCCACCACCTCCATCTGCAAGAGAAAAATATTTCTGTGGAACTTCTCAGGATTCTTATGGTTTAGAAAGTGCTTTCAGGTAGAAAACTCAGATTGTCATATGACTGATGGCTTTTGTTTAATCTCTTAGGAATAATAGTCTCATTTTACCTCTTTTCCCAATTTCTAAAAGTAATTTTTTTCATACCTTTTGTTGAATTTTCTCATACAGATTACTCCATCATCACCATAAAATGCAAATTAAAGTTGATCTATTTCATAGATATCAACGTATATACGTAAGTAAATCAATTACATTCATTTCAGTATCTTTACGTTTTGATATTCTAAATTTTACAAATGAATATTTATACTTAATTGAAATTTCTTTCTTTTTAAAAAAACCTTAACTCATACATATTATTCTGAATAAAAAAATTCTAATGTGTTCAATGAGAAAACAGAACAGCAAAAAGGTCAAACTAAAAACTTTAAAAATCAACTAACGACCCAGCTATAACACTATTGGGAATTTACCCAAAGGGAGATGGGTCATTATACCACAGAGACACCTGCATCTCCATGTTCAATACAGCACTTTTCACAATAGCAAAGATATGGAATCAACCAAAGTGCCCTTCAACAGAAGAATGGATAAAAAAACTATGGTATATATACACAATGGAATACTATTCAGCAATCAAGAAAAATGAAATAAGGTCATTCGCAGCAAAATGGATGGAATTAGAGAAAATTATTTTAAGTGAGTGAACGCGAGCTCAGAAAGAGAAACAACACATGTTCTCACTCATATGAGGGAGCTGTTTCAAAATTACAAGAAGGAAAAACCCTACTCAAAGGTCAGATCATAATAAAAGGGGGGGAGGGAAGATAAGAATGATGTCAATATAAATGGACTAGAAATCGCATGTAATTGTTCAAACAAAATAAAAACAAAGAACACTACAGGAAAAGTTTCTATCTTGAACAGAACTGGAACCCAAGGACATATAGAAAAATACTACTAAGTAAAAAATAGAGAAGACTTGGATGGGAAACTTAGATAGGAAGCGGGGAGGAGGGAAACATAGAGGAGGGTAAGGGGTAACCTATATGAATAATGTTTATCAAATTGCATATGTGAAAATTGTCACAATGAAAAGCATGTCAAAATTAATCACATGAGGTACATTAAAAATTTCTAGTAAAAAAGTAAAAAAAACCAACTAACTACATGCAATTCTTACATTAGTAAGGCATGTCACATAGAGCAATTTATTTTATGAATGCACTGTGATGTGTTCTCACATTTGCTTGAGTGAGTAATTTCTTCTGTTAATAAATATATTCAATATATATGGTAAATATACCAGGGCTACCAAATAACGGATACACTTTTTAAGAGATATTATCTGTTACTCTTCAAAGTTGAGTTGGATTACAACAGCAATGTAGTATGACGCTTACTCAAAGGTGGCATGTATCAAATGAATGCTGCACACAACATCTTCTTAAAAACAATATGAAAATTTTTCATTCCAAAATGTACGCATATATTTTGGCACCCTCTTTATATAGGTTTCTTACTTATTGTGACTTCCTAAGCACATTAATAATACAGGAAAATAAAAATTTTAAAACAACTTATTGTTCTCACCTTTCCTGTAGAAATTCACAAAGTGAATAAAACATTACTTTATTGCATCCCAGACATTATCTTCAGAAGCGTTTTAAAAATACAGTTTTATATTGCCAAATTTAATATGCTAATCATCTCTTAAAAAATAATTCTATTTGGGATATATTATGCTCATCAGGTTTTAAATACAATATAAAATTTTTCATTGAATATTTTATACTGAAGAAAATTGAAAAACATATTTAAATTAAATATTATATGATTTTCTTTGTGTCCAGTACAAATACCTGCAAATATGAAATGTCATAAGTAACCAAGCTAAGTCATTTGAGAATTCTAATTATTTATATTTTTCAAAGTGTGTGCCCTTTAAAACACAATGGAGCATGAGAAACTTGAAGTTATTTCATAGAAGATAGATAATAATAATAAAGAAAATTTTATTTTGTATTTATAGCTAGTGAACCTTCAGCAATGAATGAAATGTTGATTTATGCACTGGCAGTCCAAGACAATGACTTTATATTAGAGGTATCAGTTGTTGTTGTCTTTGTTAGGTTCCATGAAGTCAGGTCCAACTCATGGCAACTTTCATAGGGTTTTTCAATGGCTGATTGTTTTAGGATTATTTGGGGAATGGGTTGCCAGCTCCTTTTCCTATTTTTGTGGTACTGGGGATCTAGGGCTTCACAGGGCTTCACAGAGCATAGAGCAGCACTCTACCAACTGAGCTAAACCCTAGCCCATGGTAATACTAATTGGCCACTGTTAAATCAACAGATGTTTCATCAATTTCTCCACTACAAGAACATGAAAAAATAATAGTGGAAATGTTTATTTTTTAAGTCAGTTGTTTAGTATCATCTGTCTTTATAAATAGAATTTCTCTACTGCATTTATTAATGTGTTTTCACATATTATCCAATTTGAGATTCCTCTAAAATGTGTGAAGGATATTAGTATTAAAATTTAAACTTTATCATGATGTAACTAATAGAGAAGTTAAATGAGATACCTGCAATATAAGCAACATGAGTAGAAAATCAAATCTTTCTTCTAATTCTAAGTTGTTAAGTGCCATCCAGTCAATATCTAACTCATAGCAACCTTATGAACAACAGATGAAACACTATTGTTGTGCTTCTCTGCCATTCATAGGGATTTCAATGGCTGATTGTTTTTTGGGGAGTGGGTTGCTGGGTCTTTCTCCCAGTCTACAGCACTTCATGTCCTCAGGGGGTCTCCCAACCAGATCTGACCCTGCTTAGCTTCTGAGATCTGACAGGATTGGACACCACAATGGTACAGCTGCAGACCTGAAATTCTATAGGTCTAGTCAAATAACTACTATCCAGATAATGTCTATTTAACTTTATAAAAATTAGGCAAAATAAAAAGTTCTATTTTTCAGTTTTACTTGTCATATTTAAAGTGCTCAATTGCCCTAAATGTGGAGTGCAAGCACAAAGGGAAATGGGGGAGCAAGATAGTCTCAGGATCTCTTTGAAACCTTAGTGATGTTTCTACTGCCTCTCAGAAGGTAAACGGTTAACTCCAGAGAATGAAGAGTACAAGGAAAAATAGTATATCTCAAACAAAAAGAACAATGTATGGGAAGGCATGGAGGCTTGCCTCCAGTAATATTGGCACATGAACACAAGGACCACCTGCCTATATAAATCAAAATACAGGGCATATTCACAGGGTTGTAAGTGTAACAGGACACTTACGAGGTTGGAGGGATGACCAAATGTCGAATCATAAATGACTTTCCATCACAAACGAAAAGCTTACATTTTTCCCCTGAAGGCCATTTGTTAATACTACATAAATGAATGTTTTAGCGTGATCACTTTGGCAAGAGTATAGATAGTGCATTATTGGCAGACAACACTGGAGATGATCCAACCAGGAAGTTGCTGACATAATCTAGACAAGAAGTGCTTCAGCTAAGTTAAATGCAATGAAAAAGGATATAAAATGTGACAGTTTCCAAAACTATACATAAAGGAATGAGTCAAGCATTAAGTGCTATGAGCAGAGTACACTTTCTTAATATTTATCATTAAAATCCATATGCATTTTGTTTTCACAAGGCCTCAAAATATATTGATAAACATTATATGACATATTACTGCAAAAATGTGATTGCCATGACTTACAAAATGTTTCTATTGTGTATCACTTTCAACTTTCTATTTTTGACAGGCAATATTTAAGTAGACTAGTAAAACAATGAGTTATCAAATAAATTTGACACAAAAATTTTATGACATTAGCACAAATTGAAAATATGGTTTGAAAAATAAAGATACTAAGTATTTCACTCCATAGGCCAAGTTTCTTGAATACCCAGACTGAATACCCACAATCAATTTAAACAAATAGACTTTTAATTGAACTTACAAAAACTAAAACATAAACTTCCAAACCGACTTTGAAGAATTAAATTATTTTCCAAATATTTCTAATGAATTGCCTGTGTATATTCTATACCTAAAAAATAGAAATAAAGAGTGCAGATGTAATTTCCAACCAGATTCCTATTTTTTGAATATTAAATTAGAAAATTTGCATTCAGTTTTACCAAATGGCTTTCAGATATTAATTTAGAATGAATCTAACTAAATGTTTTCTAAATTTTAACTTTAAGTGGCTCCATTTTCATGGCATAAATATTTATGTGTCTTTTGCACAAAAGCTAGTATTAAGAATGAAGATATATTCACTTCATTTATTGTGTTTGCAGGCTGACATGTGGCTTCTGTCTGACCCCAATGGCTGGCAAGAAGGCCTCTGAGGATAACGTCAGACTGTGTTAGGAGATTCAAATACATTATCTTACAACTTCTCATAAGATTGATATGATTTACATATGTGAAAACTGGAGTGAAAGAAAAGGAGAGGAAATTACTTTCAATGTCATGGTTTTTATAAGTAGCTGAGCCTGTATTCATATCCAGGATTAATTTTCATATTTCCCCTACTCAATGTATTTTAAATATCTTAATTTCCTTTTCATTATAGTCAGAATGAAATACTTTTTTCTAAGTCATTGATTCACCTTCAACTTCTCTAAATGAAAAGGAAATATGAAATTGATGGGAAGAAATGACGACCAAGAGCATGACTGCACAAAGACTCTGACAAGGGTTTGATAATCTTATCTCTGAAGGCTTGCTAGCAATACTCACTTCCTTTCTACCAGAAAAAATAAATTTTATGACCAAAACAAAAAGTAGAAAGCTGACACCTGATTAGCCAGATGGCCCTGGGGTGGTAGCATCTTCAAATCGAGGGTAGATCTCTTCTTCCCCACAAAATTTACTCCAGTAAATAGAGAAAAATGTTATTAATCTACTGAATATGACATTTTACCAAATCCTCACAAGTTTATCTGCTTAAAATTATAAGTGAATTGCCAAGTCACCTTTTCATAGGCAGCCTTTAAAATAACAAGTGCTTGATGAAGGGAAAGTAGAGTGATCTATGTCCTATATTCTAATTTAGAAGGCAGCATCCCCTGAGAAGGAACATTTGGTATGAAGGAATCTCCTGAGTAGCACACACCACCAACAGACTAAAATTACTTTCTAGTACATCACCTTCAAGCTGGTGCCTAGTTCCTGTCTTTTTACCTTATGCTTGCTTCTCGCTCCCATATTGTGCCTGTGGATTTCAATTACATCAAGTAATTGAAGTAAAAATTTGTTTTCACCCTTCTCTACTCCCCACCCCAAACAATTCCTCAGAGACTAATTTTCATTTAAGGAGTTTATGGTTTCTTGCATTTTTAAAATTAGTAATTATATGCTAAGTGGCCTAAATATTGATGACTGGTAACATACTCTCCCAGAGGAACATGATGTCTATATTTCTAGGTGTCCAAATCTCGACATGTATCAAGGTGTGTCATGCCGTATTGCTTCATCAGTCACATCTTGATTATTTCCTTTGAACATATACATCTGTTTATTCCTTATTCTAAAATGTTAATTGTTATATGTTACTATGCCCCAATAAATATGTCTCAATATCTATGTTTTTGAGGGAAGGTAGCTTATTTTTAATACTTCAGGGTATTTTAATAATAGTATAATTCAATACATTTGAAATGAATAGAAAGATTCAAAGTATTTGTTTAATTATCTTCTATTAAAATGAATTTTTAACTTATGGATGCTCCAGAATACACTACAGGTTTTTTCATAAAATCATAAGGCATGGACTATTCCTTATTTGATTCTGTCTCAAAAATAAGTGTCACAAGAGGTGTGACTACATTAAAAACAACAAAGCTATACATCATTTTGTAAATTATGCTGAAATTCATAATAAATAAAATCTAATAGTTTTTGTACATAAGCCATTACATTTCTACAAAAAAAAACCTTTCAACATATTCTAAAGTCCTATCAATTTATTCACATGATTTTTCTTAGTTTAATATTTTGGTTGCATTTTAATATGGTAACTCTTGAGAGATGTACATATTTGAATGCAAATTTTCTATAGAATTATGTGATTAAGCATTTTCTCTTTGTAGTAAATAATGGGGGAAATCAATTCTAAATGTCCTTACATTTTCTCCATTCCTAAAGGCCTTCATACACGAATAAAGTTACCTATTCTGTCTCTTTTTCCTCTATTTATGGTGATTGTGAGCAGTGCTGTAATTGTATGTTAATTATATTTAAAATTCATCTATTTATAAAGTTTTATTCATGAATACACTGACATTTTAAATCCAGAAATATATTCTTAATGCCAATGAAAACTGAATTCTAATTTGGAATGTATCTCAAACCAAACTATTTAGAGGAAAAGAAAGGGAAAGTGGTTTACTGCCTTATTGAGAATCTGCAGCTATTAAAACATTCCAAATAGCCTTTTAAAGAAAGTGCAGAGTCTTCAAGATGTCAATATTTCATGACTTTGAGGGAATATGATGATGACAATTCACTTTCTAGTGCAACATTAGGATCATTGAAAAATTATTAGACAATCAAGTAAAGGGAAAATGCTATAAGAAACATTCATTCAATTTGAGCATGGAATTTTAACATGAGTCTCAAGAATCAGAAAATCAAGGCTTGAGATAATGAATTTCACAGCCACCTTTAAAGAATGATTTGAAATCTTAGACAAAGCAACCATTAGGAAATTTATGAGTCATGCTTCCCAGGAACAAAGAGCACGATGCCAGTGAACAAGTCCATCAATATTACATGAAGATTGGATAGTCCTGGGGTTTTTCTCCAAGAATAAGTAAATTCAACTGGTAGAGAACATGAATAATCTTTTAGTGCATCTTTTTCATGCAAAACCAAATGTAACTTTATTATGGAAAGGGAAACCAAATTACCAGGACTTTGTCACATGAAAATGTGGTTTAAAATAGTGACATATAGGGAAAATAAAACAAACTTCAGATTCTATCCTTAGCTTTCTGAATTAAGATATATCCACTTACCTATGCATATATTTCACTACAAATGTTTATAGTCACTGGTCTAAAATGTTCTGAAGTCAAGAGATAGTGAATTTTCCCCATAAATACTGAGATTGAATATATGAGATTAACATCAAAAACTGTGATTTTTTGGAATTTTATGAAACTTGTAAGCAGGTTCATATATGCTGGCAGATTTACAGATTCTGGGACAGAGACAATGGGCCTTTTACTCATAAAAGGATTCAATGTGGTATTTATATTCATACCAATTTCTGTATGACTCACATCCCACAGGGTTGATGCAGAAAAGCCTATGAAGAAGCTACCGTCTTAAATCTTTTTTACTTTTTCTTTTTCTTTTTAATTTTTTATGGTACAGGGGGCTGAGCCTGGGATGTCACACATACTTTGCAAGTGCTCTACTATTCAGCTGCACACCCAGCCTTTTATTATTATTTTTATCCTGAGATAAGGGTCTTGCTAAATTATGCAGGCTGCCTCTGGTCTTGACCTTGCAATCCTCCTCCTTCAGCCTCCCGAGTCTCTGACATTACAGGAGTGCACCACCACACTGAGTTGCTATATCTTTTACAGTATTTATAAATGCTTTTGGAGGAAGTGTGGAATGAAACTTGAGTAAACCTACTTGACTTTGACCCAGAGAGAGACATTATCTTTCTTAAAGGTAACAGTTAATTAATCTGCCATTAGCTCTGGAAGAAGGCAAAATCTGTGTCTTCTAAGTATGTTTGCTATACAAACATCATCACAAAGATAGTCCAGAACAAAATCTAGCAATGTCATTTCTTATAGGATATGTGAAAAGGTGAGAGACCCAGTGGAGAATTAATCCCAATAATATCCATCCCTCCATGCTACAGTATGCTTGTTTCTCGTGAATTATCCCATGAGCATGCTCTCCTGTCAGCCACTCTGATTAATCACACTGAGAGTATGGAACAGAATTATTCAATTGCCTAATGCAACATTAAGTTCAGGCAAGTATCACAAGGATTCCAATATTAATGTAAAGCCAACCTTCTAATTAACCTAAAAAATGCCCCCCAAGTTTCCAGATACAACCAACTGAAAAAAATTACAAATCCTACTTGACTGTCAAGGAGAAGTGTAGAGATATTTTACAATCCCAACCAAACAAACATGGTCATTGAGTTGAGGTTGCCCTAAAACTGTTAATTCTCATTCAGGTTGCAGCTTGATTGCTCAGCTAGTTCCTGAGTGAAAACACACACTAGCCTTTTGAGCAAGTATCTCAGGGAAGCACAAGGGAGGACAAAGCAAAGCATTAAAATAATTTATGAACTACAGATGGTTCCTAATTTACCATAGTTTAATGTTAGTTCGATTCACAATTTTTTGACTTATAATGGTATGAAATCTTACCCATACAAACATACTATTTTTCAGCATAGTACTCAATAAATAACATGAGATAGTCTATACTACAAAATATACTTTGTTGTTAGATTTGTCCCAACTATAAGCTAATGTGTTGTGAAAACATTTAAGGTAGGACAGGCTAACCTGTAAGCCTATAATATTTAGTAGGTTAGCTGTATTAAATGCATGTTCAATTTGCAATATTTTCAACTTTGGATGGACTTATTGGCCCATAACTCCACATGAATCAAAAAGCATATGTAGTTCCACTCTGCTCCTTTTTGTACTCGAAATTCAGGCTGTTATAGTCACAAACTTCTACTGAGCTGCATATAAGAGACCAGGGATAAGTAAGTCAAAACACCACAATATTTACTATTTTTCTTAGATTACTCATTTTTCTTGAGACAGACCTTCCTGTGTTGCTGCAATACTTTGCTTAATTTCAGAGTATTGAAAAGTCAGGTTCAAACATTTTTGCTTTTGTTTTTTTGTTGTTGCTGACTTTCAGAAGTGGCAGATTTTGTGAGCTCTTTTCTGTGTCATTTGTGGTAACATCTTCCTCTAGATGTTATATTTTTGAAATATTCTTAGGAGATCTTTCTTGCAGCTTTTTATTTACCTGTTTTGTGATTTTCTGTACAGTGAATTGTCCATCAATCTAATCTTACTTATATACCATATTTCCAAGATCAATTTTAATGATATGCTTAAAGATGACAAAGTATATTTTAAAATGGATTTATTGCATTATTTTTATCCATATATAATGTATATACTATATATATACACACTATATATATATATATATATATATATATATATATATATATATATATATGATAGTCAAGACAAGATGCACATACACATGTATGCTCACTGTCTCTTGCCATGCAATGCCTTGTGCCACCTGGACACTCTGACAACAAGAAGGCTATCACTGTATGTGGCCTCTTTGTATCAGAATGGTGAGCCAAGGTAAACCTCTTCTGTTAAAAACTTACCCACTGGGTGATATTGATTTATTAGCAACAGAAAATTGTTGTTGTTAGGTGCCATTGAGTCTGTATCTGACCCATCATGAACCTACATAAAATAGGAAAAACAGTATTGGTAGTGCCTCTCTGCTATTCATAGGGTTTTCAATGGCTAATTGTTTTTTGGGAGTGAGTTGCCAGGTTCTTCTCCCAAGCCTATAGCATCTGTTGTTCCCAGGTGGTCTCTCGTCCAAGTATTAACTAGGCCCAACCCTGCTTAGCTTCTCAGATCTGGCGAAATCGAATGCCACAGTGGTAAGGCTGCAGGCTAGCAACAGAGAATGGACAAATGATGTGGTTTAAAATTCAAGCAATTTAAATGATTAAGAATGCAAGAAAACATCAAAGAAACTTGATGATGTTGTAAAATTCAGAATGGGGATTTTATTATTAGAATGAAATTTTAAAGGATAAAAGAGATAGAGGGAAATTTGCAAATCCAGAGTTAAGAAATGAAATAACATAGTGATAATAATAGTTTACAAAGTAATATAAACCATATAAAGAAATTAGTCTCAGATCCAAGAATAAGAAACACTTTATTGTAAAAGGAAGAAAAAAGCAAAAAATGAATTCAAAGTCATCAACACTTATGGTATTGATGAAAGGATCCTTTGGGAGTTTCTGCTCTAAAACTAATGTCTTCTCCTTAGATGGGGAGGGTGGGGGGAGAAGCATACAAGAGGGTAAGGGGGCACCTATATGAATAATGTACATCAAAATGCATATATGGAAATGCCACAATGAAAAGCATGTCAGAATGAATCACATTAAGGTGTACATTAAAAATTTCCAATAAAAAAATTAATGTCTTCTCTTTGAAATAGGAACACCTATATGCTGAGAATAAAAATAGAGAAAAATTAAAGAAGACTGGTCTAAAAGAATATAGTATTGGCAAGATTAAAGCCATAGTTAATGTTGGTATCTTAACCAACATTATATAGACACTAGTGTTTGCAGTTGCAAAAGTTTTAGTTTATCTCTTCACACTCTTGATATGGTAAAGAAAAGGCTAAGTCTGGAATAACTGTGGATTTTACTTGTGCCAAGAATATGTGATGAAGAAATTAGGCAAAAGTTGAAGAGATGGATAGGAATTTAGATTCTTGGATTCAGGGTAGCAGAAACTTTAGAGAATTGGAAGTGGAGGCTGTGTTGGAAAGGGAGGAAGTAGCAATACTCTAGAGAGTATATTTCCAAGATTAAGAGCAAGACAGGTGTTTAGTAAGTGGAAGAAAGTAAGAGAAAGGAAGGATATAAGAACTGATCTAGAAATGAAATGCTTGAATTAATGATTTAGAATGAAAATATTTGCAGGAGATTTCAAGGTCATAGGTATAGGTAGCTAAAATGGTGTTGTATGATTGTTGAACTTAATGAAGATGAAAAATAGGTGAAAAGTGACAATGTTCAACACTGTCATGTGTTGTACTGTCTCTAATTTAGTGAATATAATGGGTCATTTAATTTGCTGATGTCCTCATGACTTAATCTTTTTCATTCATATGTGTTAGGAAACTTTCCATTTCTTCTATATTTTTGTTTTTGGCCACTATAATTTCTCAAAGTAGTCTCCGATGATATGGATTTTATTGTTATTTGTTGTTATGCCACAATTTTCTTCTCTGATTTTTTTTTAAATTTGGACATTTATCCCTTTCTTTTGGTGAGCCTGGCTAAGGGAATGTGAATTTCGTTGCACTTTTCAATGAAGCAGCTGTTCATTTTGTTAATCATTTTTGTTATGTTTTTAGTTTCTAATTGATTAATTTCTGCCTTAATCTTGATGATTTCTGTCTGTGTACCCCTTTTGGGGTTGCCTAATTGTTGGTCTTCTAGTGCCTTAAGATGTATCATTAAGTTAATTAATTGGGCTTTCCCTAATTTATTGATGAGGGTGTTCGTGGCTAGGAACTTCCCTCTTAAAATTGCCTTTGCTTAATCCTATAAATTGTGGTAGGATGTGTTTTCATCTTCATTAGACTGCAGAATATTTTAAATTTCCCCCTAATTTCTTTTGTGGTACATTGATCATTCAGAAATGTGTTTAGTTTCCATGAATTTGTGACATTATGGAAATTTTTCTTGCTTTTGAGTTCTAGTTGTATACCATTGTAGTCTGATAACGTATAGATGATTTCAAATTTTTTGTACTTGTTGAGGCCATTTCTGTGGACTAAAATGTGGTCTATTTTTTAAAAGTTTTATGTGCTGCTGAGAAGAATGTGTATTCCACATCTACTGGATGGAATATTCTGTAGGTATCTGTAAGGTCCTGTTGGTCAATGGTCCTGTTTAAGTCTATCATTACTCTACTGATTTTTTTGCTTTGATGAGCTGTCTCTGGAAGTAAATGGGGTATTGAAATCTCCCATAATTATTGTGTTTGACTCGATCTGCTCTTTATTTCCAATAAAATTTGTTGTTGTTGTTGTTGTTATGTGCCATCATACTAGGTCAGACTCATAATGACCCTCACAATGTTTCCAATGGCTGATTGTTTTGGCATTGCTTTGGGAGTTGATTGCCAGATTCTTTTCCCATTCTTTGGACCTGGAGATCGAACCTGGGTCCTCAGAGAGGGCAGAGCAGCACTCTACCAACTGAGTTAAACCTTAACCCTTTATGAAGCTAGGTGTACCTATATTTGGGGAATAAATATTAAGTATAGTCATGTGTTTCTGGCTCACTGTTGCTTTCACTATTATGTAGTGACCATATTTGCCTCTTCTGATTAGTTTGGGATTGATGTTCAAATTGTGAGAAATTAGTAACACTACTTCTGTTTGGTTTTTTGTTGTTGGTTTTTTTGTTTGTTTGTTTTTTGTTTATTCGGTTTTTTTTTTTCCTTTTTTTGGTTCCTGCATGCTTGGTACATTGGTTTCCACCCTTTGATTTTCAAACTTTTATAGTGTTGGTGGATGAGGTCTCTTGAACCCCACAAATTAAGGGTTTTTGTTTTTTATTCCAGTTGGCCAGTTGGTGTCCCTTGAATGGTGAATTGAAACCATTTACATTTAAGGTATTTATTGAGAGGAGTTTATTACTCTACACCAAATTGGTGTTTGTTTCTACTTTTTGATTCATAGTTAGCCTGTTGTTAAGCTCCCCTCATATTATTATTCCTCCCTTTGATCTTGTATTTGGGGTTATCTGTTAACTCCCATGTGCTGTTTCATTTAGAATCTTCTGCAGCTCTGGCTTCACAGTTGTGAATCATTTCAACATGTTGATATCATGGCATGTCTTGAAATTTCCATCTATTTTAAAAGATAGTTTCACTGGGTAGTGTAATTTTGGTTGGTATTTTTACTTTTTCAGGGCTTGAATGATGTCTGACCAGGGTTTCCTTGTCTTTAATGTTTTTGTTGAGAAGTCAGCTGTTATTCTGATGGGCTTGCCTTTATAAGTGAGTAGATGTTTCTCTCTTGCAGCTTTTAGAATAGCCTCTTTGATCTCTAGATTTAACATTCCCATTATAATGTGTCCTGGAGAAGATCTGTTTTAGGCTACTATATTTGGGGTTCCAGATGCTTCAGTTGTATAGGTATCTATTTTTTACCTTTAGTTGTGTGAAGTTTTCATGTATTATCTTGTGGAATAGATACCCCCTACTGAAATTTTCACCTTCTTTGTTTACTCCATGAATTCATAGGTTGTACTGCTTCATCTAATTGAAGATCTCCTGAAGGTATTAATCATATTCCCTCATCTTTCATTCTTTTTTGGTATCTCAGTAGATAAGATCCTCAACTTTTTCTTCAGTTTAAGATATCCTGTTTTTTGCTTCCTCCAGTCTGGCCACTGAAGAGTCTGCTATAATATTCAGTTTATTAACTTAGCTTTGTAATTTCAGCATTTCTGTTTGATTCTCCTTCAGGATCTCAATTTCTTTACAAAAGTTTTCTTCCAACTTGGATACTTTTCTGTCCAGTGTTTCAATTACTCTCATGATGATGTCTTGAGGTCATTCAACATATTTATCAATGGGCTTCTAAATTCTTCTTCTGGCATCTCTAGGACTTCAGTTACCTTGACATTGTCCATTGAAAAGCTTTGATTTAATAGGGCTTCTCTTCCTTTCTAACATTTCATGTTTTGTGTGTGTGTGTGTGTGTTTATGAGGTTTTGTTCTGTGTGCAAGGTCTAGCCAATGTACGGGTGTTAGAAGTCTAGATTCGATTATGACACATAAACCAATAGGTAGTCATCAAAAAACAGTAGTCTAGAACTGCTTGGCCTACTCAGAGATAGGTAGAGAGAAAGGAAAAAGAGAAAGGAAGGAAAAAAAAGAAAAAATAGCATTGATAATATTTAACAATGAAAAGTCAAACATACAGAGTATTACACATTACAGAATCACAGAGCCATTGAAATCCCTCAGAAAAAGAGAAACAAACAAACAAACAAAACTGCAACCTCTAGCCCCTCAGTGCACTCTGATTAATTCAAACTATTTGAGTGAAATTCAGTTCCTTAAGACATCTACCTTCCATCTGAATGTTGTTAAGCAACTGTTGCACCCCTCTGGTCTCTGATTTATGAACTATCTGGCTCCCTATTGCCAGATACCCAAGTATAGCTTCCCTCATGGCCACTCCCTCTTTAGCCTGTGTGGGTGAATATTAACCAATTGAGGCTGGGTAAATTGGATCCCCAGACTTGCTCCCCCTGCCTCTTTTGCCTAAAGTTGCTTTGTGGGCCACTGCCCCTATTAACTACTACGATCTTGTCTGTGCCTTGACATGCAAAAGTTAATATTGAGGTCTTTTCCCATGTGTCAGACTCTGTACCTCAACTCCTCCATGTGGAAAGAAGGTCTCCCCACACACAATCCCTCACTGGCAAGGTAATGGCAGCTTCCTGGCACCTCTCTCTCTGGAAAATCTTGGCTTTGGACTCATTCACCAAACTCATTACATGATTTGTGCCACCAGTGCCAAACCAGCGAGATAATGGCATGTCACTGGCACCACTCTCTCCAACAGATCTCAGATTTGGGTTCTCAAACCACATTCCCACCATAGTCCTTGCAGCCACTGCCACATTTGTAGGGTGATAGTGAGTCCCTGATGCCACTTTCATCAGTGGGTGTCAGGTTTGGTTTCTTCTACTGAACTCATGCAGTGTTCTGTGCAATCGGCACAGCATCATTGGATGATGGCATGTCATTGACAGCACTCCCTCAGGAGAGACTCAACCTTAGGCTCCCACTCCAAACTCACTCCCCAGTGGATGGAGCCAGCACTGTACTGGCAGGATGATGGTGAGTCATGGGTATTACTCTCTGGGGTGGATCTTAGGCTCAGATTTCCCTGCAGAGCTCATGCTATTATCTGTGCAATTAGTGTCATGGGTCACTGGCAACACTCTCTCAGGAGAGATGGAGACTTCAGCTCCCATTCCAAGCTAATTCCACTGTCTATGCAGCAAGTGTCATGTCAGTGGGATCAGTAATGATCATCTTGGTGTCAGAATTCTGTTAGGATAGTGATGTTCTTTTCCTGCTAGGACACTTGGCACTGTGTTTGTAATGTCCATCTCTCTCTATCTTGCCACCCGTTTTCTTTTTTTTTTCAATAGGAATTTTGTTACTATTTACCCAACTGTGTATTTTTTTCTCTATTATCCCTTTTACTTTTTCTATCTGTTCAGTATAAAGTTTGCAACAATATTTGAGCACTCCTGTTTCTCTGGGTCTCTTAGCAAGTGTTATTGGTCCACCAATTTGATTCCCCTCTTGTATTGCTTTTCCTTAAAGTTGTTCATTGCAGACATCAAACAAACTGTAAATTCCTGTTGTGATCTGTGTGTGTGTGCGTGTGTGTGTGTGTGTGTGTGTGCGTGTGTGTGTGTGTTAATAAGGAGTTGTACCCTGGCCCTCACACATGCTTTGTATGTGCTCTACCCCTGAGCTGCACCCTCAACCCATTTGGGACTTTTCTATCTTGAGAGAGGTTATTGCTCAGTTATGAAAGTTACCTCTGTCCTTAAACAAGTGATCTTCCTGCTTCTGCCTCCTGAATTGCTTGGGTTATAGGCTACACCATCATACCCAGCTTTGTCTTATCTGTACTTATAGTCCATTGGATTTTGTTTGCTAAAATGTTGTCTAGAGTTTCTGCATCTTGTGCATGAGAAATACAGCTTTGTATTTCTTTTTTTCTTTCCTAATGATCACTTATTCTGGTTTTTGTATTAGCATAACATTGTCCTCATAAAATGAAGCCCGGCACTGTACACACTCCTATAATCCTAGCGACTCTCAAGGCTGAGATAGGATGATTGCTACCTGCATAACTTGCTGAGACTGTCTCAAAAAATAAATAATTAAAATAAAAAAGAGGTTTAAGGTGCAGCTCAGTGGTAAAGTGCTTGCCTAGCATCTGTGACACTCTGTGTTCAACTCCTTAGAATAATAATAATAATAACAACAACAACAACAACAACAACAACAAAACAAGAACAACAACAATAGTTGTAGTAGTAATAATAGTAATAATGAGTTAGGAAATGTTCTTTGCTCATCTATTTCCTGAGAAATATATTAATATTTCTTAAACAATAAAATTTATCAGCAAAACTATGGTATTTGAGTTTCTTTTGAACATATTTTAATTCTGAATTAAATTTGCTTAATTGATATTGCTTTGTGCAATTAATCTGCTTCTTCTTTTGCCACTTTTGCTAACATGACTTTAAATAATGTGTTTCTGTCATTTGGATCAATTTGCTGGGGCTATTATAACAATGTAAGACAAATTGAGCAGTTTAGGTGACAGAAATTTATTATCTTACACTTCTGGGGTCTACAATTCCAAGATCAAGATTCTGGCACTGTGGCTTCCTTCTGAGGTTTATGGGGAAAGATCTTGTTTCCAGGCTCTCTCATTGCCTACTAGTTGTCTATATCTGGTACTTGAACTTCCTCCTGAACTGTTAGATCATCTCTCTCTTTATATACCTCTTTTTCTGCACATAAGATTCTTTTTACAAGGCACCAGTCATATTGATTTAGATGCCCATTGTACTACAAGATATCCTTATTTTCAACTAATAAATTACATCTATAATGGGCTATTGCCAAAATAAGTCCACATTGTCAGATGCTGGACATTAGGAGCTCAATACATGAATTTGGCATGGGGGCACTGTTCAATTCATAACATCATCTAAACTGTTGAATTCATTGGTATAAAATTATTCATCATATTAGTGTATTATTTTAATAATGTCTGTGGAATCTGTCAAGATGTTCCTTCTTTCATGTTTGAGATGCATAATTTGTGTCTGTTCTCTTTTTACCTTTCATCTGTTTAGCTAGATTTTGAAATTTGGATTCTTTTATTCATGCCTTCTGTTGAAATCATTTTTTGTGGGTTTTAGGTCTGTAAAGTATCATCATTCTAAGCATCCATGTGGCAGAAGAATAAAAGAAATGATTATGAATGAATCAATTTCTTTATTACTCAAGTTCTTTTGCTGAGAGACTTGTGCTATGGATTTTTTCCTCAGTGCTGATAACAGTTCTTTCTTTTCCTTTTTTCTTTTAATATAAAAGCCTTAATGTATATTTTTAACAACAACAACAACAACAACAACCACAAGAAAGAAACCCACCTCAGTCTTAGTCAGTTCAAACTGACTTATAAGCAAAGGAAATTTATTCGCCACAGTTCTGCAGACTGAGAGGTCCAAGATCTGGGTACCAGCATGGTCAGGTTCTGGTGGTGGCCTTCCTTTATGTAACTTCTCATTATATCCTCACAAGGCAGAAAAAGAGCAAGACTACTCCCTAACCTGTTTTCTTGAAGGCATTAATCCAATGCCTCTCATGAGGTCTCTACTTTTAGTACATAACTGCCTTCCACATACCACCTCCAAATGCCATCATATTTTGCAATTAGATTTCAACATATGAATTATAAGGATATAAATATTCAGTTCATCTTAATCTCTTTTGAAAATATGATTTCCATTTTTAATGACTTAGTGTGTACACAAATAGAACATTTTAAGAATATAATTTTAATTAATATGTTTTAAGTATTCATCACCACATATACACAATAGCTTAATTTCCAAAGAAACTTTCACTCAAACTCATTTTGTATGAGTATACAAAGCATGCTTTGAAATGAGCCTATTATATTCTTCAGATTTGTATTAATACCAGTTATGGTTATAAAGTTCCATTTAAAGTTTCAGTTTCTTTTAATATTCTAAGTTTAAATGCAATGAAATAAAAACTGACAAAAATTTCATCAAAATCTGTCAAAATTGTTTTACTTGATTTCAATCAACTTAATGCTGTCTATTTGTACGTGAAATGGAGTGAATCTCACACTCTGAATCAGACTCAATTTAGAGATCTACTACTGAATTTAAGTAAAGAAAGTTAAATTGTGTATCTAAAAACACTACAATGTATTTATCTGGTAATTAATCATGATATAGTCTCCTTAGTTTTATAGTTTTTAAAAATTTATTTTAATGTCTTCAAAAGATAATGAGAAATTAAGAAAATCAATGAAAGTACTGAAATTGTGTTAATATGCTCATGACTTTTCTCATGATAGATTGGGGTAATAGCATATATTAGCTTTCTGTCTCTTTGAAAAAATTCCTGAGATAAACACCTTAAAGGAAGAAACATTTATTTTGGTGCACAGTTTCAGTGGTTACAGTAAATGGTCAGCTGGCTCTATGGATAAAGGCCTTTGATGAGACCAAACATCATGGTGGTGGGAGTTTGTGACAGAGGAGGCTGCTCACCGTATGGCCCCACCTCCTAAAGTTCCCACCATCTTGAAATAGCACCAGAAGCTGGGGACCAAAATGTCAACACGTGAGTCTTTGAAGTATATTCTAAATTCAAATTATACCATTGGGCTTTGAAGAAATGTTCATACAGGGAAACTATTATTTTCACCACAATATAGCAATGATATATACAATCTAGGGGCTGGGATTTGGCTCAGTGGGTAGAGCACTGCACTGCAGTCTCTGAGGTCCCGAGTTCAATTCCCAGCACTGCAAAAATGGGAGAAGGGCTTGGCAATCCACTCCCAAAGCAATCCCAAAACAGCCATTGAAAATTATTGATATTGATCTAGATAATGTGACTGGCATAGTTTCTGTCCAGTTTGTCCATGCTGTTACACACTCCCCCTATCCCTCTAAACTGTGCTCTTAGGAAAGAAGTAACCATACACAACCCACATTCAAGGAATGAGTTAGTCCATCCCTTTTTAGGAAAGATGAGCGACAAAATTTCTTAAGAATGCTTTTATATAGATGATTCTCCCCTATTTTAATTCTATCAATCACTTATTGTTCTTAGTATGGACTTAATATATATATATATTATATTTTTATTATAATGCTGAAATTCCATATAGAAAATCATGTCACTTTGAACACAGAAATCTGTTCTTCTACCTTACTAATCTGTATTCTTAAATTTCCTTTCATTTTTTATTGCACTTGCTAGAAATTCCAGTACAATATTGAATAGTGAAAAGGAAAAAAATCATTGCTTTGTTCTCATCCTTAGGAAGAAATCAACCAATTTTTCACCATTACCCATAAAGAATGTACAGTTGTTGGTAGATGTCCTTAATTATGTTGAGGGAGTTTTATTCTGTTCCTAATTTGCTGACTTTTTAATCATGAAGGTACATTATATTTTATTAAATTCTTTACTGCATCACATAAGATAATCATATAATTTTTCTTTAGCCAGTTGTAGTTAAAATAATTGATTTTTCAATGTTAAAGCATCCCTCCCTAACTGAGAAAATTTCAACTTGGTCTTGAAGTATAATTCTTTTAATATACTCATGGTGTCAATTTAATAGTGTTTTATTGAAGAATTTTGCATCTATATGGATGCAAAATGTTGGTGTAAAGTTTTTTCTTGCAATATATTCATTTGCTATTCATAAAAGGTATAGGTAGCATACTAGAATGAGTTAGGAAGTATTCATCCTGCTTTTGTTTTAAGGAAGAGATTTTAGAAAATTGCTACCCTTTCTTTGATAGTTAGAATTAGCCAGGAAAACCATCGGAAAATAGTGATTTCTCTCTTGGGAATGTACCAGTTATTAATTCATTTTCTGTAATGTGTGCATAGTCCTATTTAGAATATCTATTTCTGCTCACTTGAGTTTTCGTAGATTATATCTTTTGTTCCTGTTGTTTTGGTTTATGTTGGTTGCTTTTGTTTCTGCTTTTGTTTGGGGTTTTTGCAGTACTAGTGGCTTGAACCCTGGGCCTTGCACATGCTAGGCAAGTGCTCTACCACTGAGCTGCACCACCAGCAGCACCTTTTGTATTTTTTTTAATTGTGAGATGGTGTTACAGTAAACTGCCTCTGGCCTTTAATTAGAAATTCTCCTACCTCAGTCTCCTGAGTTGCTAAGAATAAAATCATGTACTCTGGTGCCCAGCTGATAAATTATTTGTTTTCAGTAATCATTCCATTTCATCTAAATTATCCAATTTTTAAGGAGAGAATTATTCAAACTATTTATTTGGTATCCTCTTAATGTCTATTGGGACAACAGTGCTGGCCCTTTTTCAATTCTGGTATTAGTAATGTGTATTTTCTTTTCTTTTTGTTAACATAATTAAAGTAAATTAATTTTATTGCTCTTTCTGGAAAACTTGCTTTTGGTTTCATTGATTTATTGTTTTTGGTATTTTCAATTACATACTGTAATTTTTATTATATTTTTCAGTTCATTTAGATTTATATCATTTACTTTTCTATTTTTCTAATGTAGAAGCTTATAATTTTTAGTGCTGTCTTCTTTTCTAGTCATTATTGATACTATTGTATTAAAATACTATATATGCAATGATTTTGTATTCTTTATTACCTGTTTTCTTTTTGTACCCTTTCATATTCTTCATTTTATGTTTAAATTAAACATTTTATATGATTTTC
Organism: Pedetes capensis; assembly: GCA_007922755.1. Classification (NCBI taxonomy): domain Eukaryota; kingdom Metazoa; phylum Chordata; class Mammalia; order Rodentia; family Pedetidae; genus Pedetes; species Pedetes capensis. The sequence continues at coordinate 17,660 of VMDO01008036.1, read as the reverse complement.
TTTACTCTTTTAGTATTTAAATTATACTTTTTAAAATATTTTAACAATTACCTTAAAGTTTACTGTACAATTTTACAACTAATCTATGTCCACTGTCAAATACCACTACTGTTTCATGGGTTAATCAGTTATGTTATAAAATGATATTCTTAATTTCTGTCTCCTGGTGTTATAACATGTTCCCATTCCATATTCTATAATCACCTGATACATTGCTGCTATTACTATTCTGGACAGCTACGTATTAAATCAACTGAAAATAAGAAGTTCTAATTTTATTTTCATTTATTTTTTCTCTAGTACTCTTCCTTTCTCTATATAGGTGTATGATTCTGATCTGTATAATTTTTCTTCTCCTTTGAACCAAACAAGGAAACACTACTTGGTTTAAGCTCAGGAAATGTGTGCATTAGGGCAGTATATTGTCATGGTACCTCTTCAATCACTATGGCTTTATGCATGTGACATGACTTTGCTTGGTGAGAGTGAAGAGGATTTGAAACACTTATTGATGAATATCAAGAACACAGCTTTCAGTATGAATTGTCTCAACATCAACAACACAAAAATCCTTACAAACTTGGTCAGTATGCAAATTCATGGTAAATGGAGGAAAAATTTAGGTTGTCTAAGATTATATTCTACTTGGTTTCAACAATCAACATCCGTGGAAGCAACTGTCAATAAATAAACAGACACATTGCATTGGGGAAAACTATTTCAGAAGACCTCTTTAAGATGTTGAAACATAAAGATGTCACATTGAAAACAAAGGTGTGCCTGACTCATGACATGATATTTTCAGTTGCATCATGTGCTTGTGAGAGCTTGACAATGAATAAGGAAAGCAGTAGAAGAATTGATGGTTTTGAATTATAGTGCTGCTGATGAATGTTGAATATATCATGGACTGCAAAAAGAATCAATAGATCTGTCCTAGATATAAGTGCAACCAGAATGCTCCTTAGACTGCATCTGACATATTTTGGACATGTTGTCAGGAGGTACCAATCCCTGGAGTAGGACATTATATTTGAGAGAGTGCATATAAAAAAAAAAGAAGGAAAATGCTCAACTAGATGGATTGACACAGTGGCTGCAACAATAAGCTTAAAGATTAAAAAGATCATGTGCCTGGCACAGTGTCAGGGAGTGTTTCCGTTATATAGAGTGTTGCTATGAGTCAGCCATGATTTGACACCTAACAACAACTTATGATTTACCATAAGACATCTTCTGAAAATAAACTTTTGATTTTGTTTGCCTGAAAAAGCTGTCATAATAAAATACCATAGTTTCAGTGATTTAATTATAAAGGATCATTTTCTCCTGGGTTTGGAGACTGGAAGTCGGAGATCATGGTGCCAACAAGCTCAGTAATGAATGAGAACCCTCTCCTTGTTCTGCAGATGGCCAAATTTTCACTGTCATCGCCTGGCCCTTCCTAGGTGTGATCATGTGGAGCAAGGTAGGGAGGGATGGAGGAAGACACTTCCTTCAACACCAGTTCCATTATAAAGTCCCCACTTTCATAGTTTTATCTCAGCCTAATTATGTCCTTAAGACCCTATATCCAGATAGAATCATATTGCCTTTAAGAACTATAACACATGAGCTATGGATGGACCTATTTCAGTTGTTATCAAGTATATTTCGCATTAATTTTTTTTCACTGAATTCAGTATAATCTGCTCTCTGTATCTTTGGGTTCTGCATATATTGGTTCAACTCTCTGCAGAGGGAAAATAGGAAAAATTGCTTGGTAAGCACAGACAGAATTTTTGTTTTCTTTGTCATTATTCACTAAGCAATACAATATAACAACTATTTACATAACCTTTAAATTGTATACATAATCTAGTAACGATTAGAAATACATGGGGGTATTGTGCAGGTTAGATGCAAATATGTCATTTCACATAAAAGACTTGAGCATATGCAGATTTTGTTCACTGTGGGGATCCCAGAACCAATTGTGTACAGATACCCAGGGCCCACTGTATTCTAGTCTCTTTCTTTTTTTTTATTAGAAATTTTCAATGTACAACTTAATGGGTTTCATTATAACATGAATTTCGCTATGACATTTCCATATATTCATTACATTGTACATTACTCATATATCTTCCCCCTTACCCTCTTATGACCCTCCTCCCCTATCCCTCCAATTAATGGTCTTCTTTCTACTTGCATGTCTTTTTGTGAGAATATTTCTCTATATAGGCACATCCTGATTTTGATTTAAGTCCAAACTTTTTCTATAGTGATCTATCTTTTTACATTCTCAGCACTATTAGATGAGTGATCTAGTCCATTTACATTATTGCCAGCCTATGATATTATTGCTATTATTATTATTATTATTATTATTAATTTTAGCTATTCTTGTAGTTTTTTTCCTATCTTCCCATTTTTTTCCACCATACTAATAAAGTTTTGTGCTGATTATATTGAGGTTGACCTCTCCCCCTCCATCCCTCATCATTAACCCTCCTCCCCCACATGTCTTCTCCAATCATCACTTCCCTCTGCTAGATCCTTCCCTCCTTCTTTCCACTCCTTAAATTGTCCCTTTAATGCTAAGTTTAATTGAGCTTTTTATTATGTTTCACTTTATGCCTAGGACTTTTTCCTTCCTTTAAGTTTGATTCAGCTCCCACATACGAGCAAGAGCATGTGGTATTTCTCTTTTTGGGCTTGTGTTTGTTCACTTAAAATGATGTTCTCCAATTCCAACCATTTTGCTGCAAATGACATTATTTCATTTTTTGAATTGATGAGTAGTATTCCATTGTGTATATGTACCATAATTTTATAATCCTTCCTTCTGTTGGTGGGCACTATGGTTGACTCTGTATCCTTGTTATTATGAAAAGAGCTGCATGGAATGTGGAGATGCGGGTAACTCTGTAGTATGATGACTCATCTCCTTTTGGGTATATTCCCAGTAGTGGTATAACTGGGTCATATGGCAGATCTATTTTTGGTTTTCTGACTTATGTCCATATTGATTTTCAAAGTAATTGAACCAATTTACAGCCCCACCAACAGTGCAAGAGGATTGCTTTTCTCCACAACCTCCCCAGCATTTGTTTTTATTTGTTATATTAATCTTGGCCATACTTACTGAAGTAAGGTGGATTCTCAGATTTATTTTGATTGGCATTTCCCTAATGTTTAGGGATATTGGGTATTTTTTCATATGTTTCATGGCCTTACGAGCTTCTTCATTTGAGAACTGTCTATTCAGTTCCATTGCCCACATGTGTATTGGGTTATTTGTTGTTTGGGGAGTTGCTTTCTTGAGTTCTTTGTAAATACTGGAAAGTAGTCCTTTGTCTGAGGTATGGGACATGAAGATTTTCTCCCATGCAGTGGGGACTTCCTTGACTCTGTTAATTGTTTCCTTTGCTGTACAGAAGCATTTTAATTTAATGGAATCCCATTCATCTATTCTTGTTGCAATTTCCTGAGCAATTGGAAGCTTATTAAGGAAATATTTTCCTATGCCTGTATGTTGGAGCATATTGCCTATCTTTTCTTCTCTTAATTTTAAGTTTTCTGGTTTTATGTTAAGGTCTTTTCTCCATTTTTAGTTAACTCTCATGCATATTGAAAAGTGCGGGTCTGTTTTCATTTTTCTGCAAGTGGATATCCAAGTTTCCCAGCACCATTTATTGAAAAAGTTATCCTTTCTCCAATTTGCCTACTCTGTTCCTTTGTCAAAGTCAGGTGGCTATAGATGTGTTGGTGTATCTCTGGGTCCTCTATTCTGTTCCACTGGCCTTTCGACCTATTTTTGTGCCAGTACCAATCTGTTTTTGCTACTACAGCCCTGTAGTATAGTTTAAAGACAGGGATTGTGATCCTACGTGCACTAGTTTTGCAGCTTAAGAGTGTTTTGGCTATATATGGTCTTTTGTGTATCCATATGAATTTTTTACCACATTTTCTATTTCTATAAAGTCCATCATTGGAATTTTAATGAGGATTGCATTAAATCTATAGATTGCTTTTGGTAGGATAGCCATTTTTACAATATTGATTCTCCCAATCCATGAGGAGGGAAGTTTCTTCCACCTTTTAGTATCCTCTGTGATTTCTTTCTTTAATATTTTGAAGTTTTCCTTGTAGAGATCTGCAGGATCTTTTTTTAGATTTATTCCAAGGTATTTAAATTTTTGGTGGGCTATTGTGAAAGAGATTGTAGCTTTAATTTCCTTCTCTTCCTTCTCACAGTTGTTGTAAAGGAAACCTACTGATTTTTGACTGTTAATTTTGTATCCTGCCACTTTGGTAAAGGAGTTAAGAAGGTGTAAAAGTTTTCTAAAGGAGATTTTGGGGTCCATAAGGTAAATTATGTCATCTGCAAATAAGGAAAACTTGAGCACTTTTTTGCCTATCTATAACACTTTGATTTCTTTCTCTAGTCTAATTGCCCTTGCTAGGACTTTAATCACCATGCTAATTAAGATAGAAGAGAGTGGATCTTGTTCCAGATCTTAGAGCAAATGGTTTCAGTTTTTCTCCATTTAATATGATGTTGGCTGTACATCTGTCATAAATGGCCTTTATGATGTTAAGGTTTTTTTCATGTTATGCCTATCTTCTCTAGGGTTTTTATCAGGAAAAGGTTTTGCACTTTGTCAAAGGCCTTCTCAGCATCCATTGAGATGATCATGTGATTTTTGTTTGCAAGCCTCTTGATATGCTGAATAACATTAATATCAATTCACATATATTGGACCAGCCTTGCATCTGTGGAATAAATCCCACTTGGTCATGGTAAACAATCTTTTAATATATTGATGAATTGGGTTTGCCAGAACTTTCTTGAGAATTTTCGCATCTATATTTATAAGGGACATTGGTCTATAATTCTCTATTTTAGATGTATCCCTGCCTGATTTACGTATCAAGGTGATAGTGGATTCATAGAATGAGTTTGGAAATAGTCCCTCCTTTTCTACTTTTTGAAATAATTTGAGGAAAACTGGTATTAATTCTTCTTTGAAATTTTGGTAGAATTCTGCTGTGAACCCATCAGGTCCTGAGCTTTTCTTTGTTGGGAGAGTTTCTATTACCTTTTCTATTTCAGTGTATGTAATGTTTTGGTTTAGGTAATTTATATCCTCTGGGGTTAATTTTGGTAAATTGTATGTGTTAATAAATTTATTCTTTTCTTCTCTATTTTTATATTTTGTGGAATACGATTTCTCAAAGCATTCCCTGATGATTTTCTGCTTTTTGTTGGAATCGAGATTATGATTCCTTTTCCATCTCTAATTTTTATGATGTTGGCCTTTTTTTTCTTTTTGATGAGATTGGCTGGGGAAGCAACTATTTTATTAATCTTTCAAAAACAAACAGCTCTTAATATCATTAATTCTTTGGATGATCCTTTTATAATCTAATTGAGATACAGCTGCCTTGATCTTGATAAATTCTGTCTGAGTGTTCCTTTTGGAATTGATTTGTTGTTGGCTTTCTAGTGTTTTGTGGTGTGTCATTAGATCATTTATTTGGCTCATCCTTGCCTTGTTGATAAAGGCACTCAATGCTATGAGCTTCCCTCTTAGAACTGCCTTTGCTGTATCTGATATGTTTTTGTAGGATGTGTTTTCATCCTCATTTGATTGCAGAAATTTTTTAATTTCCACTTTAATTTCTTCAATAACCCATTGATCATTCAGGATTGTACTATTTAGTCTCCATGAATTTGTAAAATTTCTGGTCTTTTTCTTGTTTTTGAGCTCCAATTTTATTCTTTTGTGGTCTGATAAGGTACAGGGAACAATTTCTACTTTTTTGTATTTGTTGAGACTTTTTTGTGCACTAAAAATGATCTATCTTCGAGAAAGTTCCATGTGGTGCTGAGAAAAATGTGTATTCCTCATCAGATGGATGGAATATTTTGTAGATATCTATGAATTCCAGTTGGTCTAAGGTGCAAATTTAGCTCATCATTTCTCTGTTGATTTTTTGTTTGATGACTTGTCTCTTGGCAAAAGTGGGGTATTCAAGTCTCCCATAATTATTGTGCCTAGAACAGTGTGTTCCTTTATTTCCCATAAAGTTTGTTTTGTGAAGCTTGTTGTTGTTGTTGTTAGGTGCCGTCGAATCTGTATCCTATTCATAGCGACCCTGCATATAACAGCCGAAACACTATTGTCACTGCTTCTCTGCTATTCATAGGGTTTTCAATGGCAGATTGTTTTTTTGGGAGTGGGTTGCTGAGTCCTTCTCCCAAGCCTACCAGTATCTGATGTTCCCAGGTGGTCTCCAATCCAAGTACTAACCAGACCCAACCCTGCTTCGCTTCCAAGGTCTGACAGTATCACATGCCACAGTGCTATAGCTGCAGGCTGATAGTAATGTGTAGTGTCCTTCTTTATCTTTTCTAATTAATTTTGGATTAAAGGTTAAACTATCTGAAATTAGTATTGTGACCCCCAATTTTTTTGTTTTCCCCTGCTTGTTTTCCAGCCCTTAATTATCAACCTATTACTGTCTTTGTGGGTTAAGTGAATCTCTTGATTGGCACCTGTAATCTAGTTTCATATACTCTTTTTTCTTACAACATTTTAAATATTTCACTCTACTCTCCTCCACCTTTCATGAATTCTGGCAAGAAATGTATTGTATTCTTTTGTTGTTGTTATGTTGTTTTGTAATATTTTTCAGGCAAATTCTTACTATGTAGCGTAGTCTGGCCTGGAACTTGTAACTCTGCATCAGCCCCCTGAGTACTAGAATTATAGGGATGTGCCTTTTTTCCCACTATTGTCAATTTTATTCTTGCTTTTTTGAAGATGACTATTTTTAAAACTTCTCCAGACTTTTTCAAGATTTTCTCTTAGAGTTTTTTTGTAGCATAAAATTTTATTTTTGTAGAGATGACAGTCTTAGATTTTCAGAGCTATAAGAAAGAAAGAAAAGAGGTTATTAAATAACCATTCAAGTAGAGCAACATTTCAGATTGTGTTATGCATTATGACCACTGTTTACTGTTGAGAAGAATTTAACAAACTGAGACAAGTTTCAGAGGATTAAATGGTCTCTGTAACCATAAATCAGATTACAGTCACAGATTTCTTTGAAATCCCTGGAGTCTGGTCATGAGGAGAATCCAGATGAACATTTTGCTTTCTGCTAAGTGAGAAAAATTGGAACACTCTCAGAGACAAAGAATGACAATTTATAGAATGATTTCTTATGATCACCTGTCCTATTGAGAACAAATATGTTTTTCTGATAATAATGTTGTTGTGGTTAAACATTTTCAGGAAGATAGTGCCTATAGTTTCTTTAAGATTGAGCAAGACAGGAGAATAATTGATGCTTTAGAATTATGATATTGGAGATGAATATTGAAAATGCCACAGACTCCCAAAATAATGAACAGATCTGCCCTAGAAGAAGGACAACCAGAGTACTCCTTGGAAGCAAGGATGGCTAGACTGTGTCTTACATATTTTGAACATGTAATCAGGAGGGACCAATCCTTGGAGAAGGACATCATGTTTGGGAGAGTTGCAGGTCAATGAATAAAGGAAAACCCTCTACTAGATGGATTGACACAGTGTCTGCAGCAATGAGCTTAAGCATAAATAAGATTGTGTGCCTGGCATAGAATTGGGGAGTGTTTCATTCTGTTATAAATAGGGTCACTATGAGTTGTACCTGACTTGACAGCACCTAACAACAACAAGATTGCACTGGGATTTTTTTCTTTTCTTTTTTTTTCTTTATTCACTTTATTAATAAACATTTATTGAGATAGAGAGTAGTCTAGCATTTGCTTTTTCCATTATGCAAATATTACATCAATTTGGTTTCAGTTTGGTCACATTCATCAACTTACCAAGTTTATCGAACCTTTTGACTAATATATAGTAAAACTTGTATGCATATATGGGTTCTATTCCCCAATTTTTCCCATGTACTCATGGGCTTACATCATTTATATTGAGGTTATCCTCTTACCTTGTTTCTCCTTCCTTTCCTACCTTCCAAAAGATTCACCCTATTCTAGTCCCCTCCCTCCTTTCCACTTTTTATATTTTCCCTTCTTCACTAAGTTTATTTGTGCATTTTATGTCTATTTATGTATAGATTTTTCTTCCATTATGTAAGATTCAACAACCACCATATGTGTGAAAACATAAGGTATTTCTCTTTTTCAGCCTTTGTTCAGTCACTTAAAAAGATACTCTCAAGTTCCATCCATTTTGCTGCAAATGACATTATTTCATGCTTTTTTATTGCTGGGTAATATTCCTCTTTGCATATGTATGATTTTTTATTCATTCTTCTGCTGTTGGACCTCTTTGTTTATTCCATATCCTTTCTATTATGAATAGTGCTGCATTAAATATGGAGATGTAGATGTCTCTGGGGTACAGTGACTCATCTCCCTTTGGGTATATTCCCAGGAGTTGTATAGCTGGATTGTGTGGCAATTGTATTTTTAGTGTTCTGACACATATCCATGTTGATTTCTATAGTGACTAAACTAATTTACAGTCACATCAGTGGTGCAAATGTATTGATTTTCCTCCACATTCTCATCAGCATTTATTTGTTTACTTGAACTTGGTCATTATTATTGGAGTTAGGAGAAATCTCCAAGTTGTCTTGGTTTGCATTTGCCTAATGGCTAGGGAGACTGAGCATTTTTCCACATTTCTTAGCCATATAAACTTCTTCATGTGAGAACTGTCTGTCCATTCCTTTTACCCACTTGTGTATTGGGTTATTTTTGCCTTGGGATTTGCTTTATTGAGTTCTTTGTAAATCTAGAAATAAGTCCTTTGTTGGATATGTAGGATGCAAAAATTTCTCCCATTTATTAGGCTCTTCCTTAACTCTGTTGAATGTTTCTTTGCTGTACAGAAGCTTTTTAGTTTCATGTAATCTCATATGTCAAATATTAGTGCCTTTTCCTGAGTGATTGGAGTCTTTTCATGGAACTACTCTCCTATGCCTATGTGTTGGAGTGTGTTTCTATCTTTTCTTCTAGTAGTTTTAAGGTTTATGGTTTTATGTCAAGGTCTCACCCATTTCAAGTTGATGCTCATGCAAATTGAATTGTATGGGTCTGTTTTAATTTTTCTGCAGATGGATGTCCCATTTTCCCAGCACCATTTGTTGAAAAGGCTATCTTTTTTCCATTTTGCCTTCATAGCCCCTTTGTCACAGATCGGATGTTTATAGGTTCATGGGTGTTTCTCTAGATCTTCATTTCGATTCCATTGTTCTTCAGGCCTACTTTTGTGTCAGTACCAAGCTATTTTTGCCACTATTGCCCTGTATTATAGTTTAAATTCATGTATTGTGATCCTGTCTGCACTAGTTTTGCAGCTTAAGATTGTTTTGTCTATGTGAGGTCTTTTGTGTTTCCACATGAAATTTTGCCTTATTTTTTTCTATTTCTTCAAAATCTATTATTGGGATTTTAATGAGAATTGCATTAAATCTGGAAATTATTTTTGGTAGTATAGCCATTTTTAGGATATTGATTCTCCCAATTCATGAGTAGGGGAAATCCTTCCTGTTTCTAATAGCCTCTGCAATTTCCTTCTTTAATGTTTTGAAGTTTTCCTTGTAGAGACTTTCAGTATCTTTGGTGAGATTAATCCCAAAATATTTACTTTTTGGTTAGCTACTGTGAAAAATATTGTTGCCTTAATTTCCTTCTCTTCCTCTTCACAATTGATGTAAAGGAATGCTACTGAATTTCAGTTTTAAATTTGTATCCTGGTACTTTGCTAAAGGGGTTAATTAGGTCTACTATTTTCTAGAGGAATTTTCGGAGTCTTTTAGATAAAAGATCATGTCATCCACAAATAAAGATAATTTGACCTCTTCCTTGCCTATCTGTACCTCATGGTTTCTTAATCTTGTCTGATTGCTCTGGTTAGGTTTTTTATCACAATATTGAATAAAAGAGAGAGTGAGGAAAGTCGACACCCTTGTCTTGTTCCTGATCTTAGAGGAAATGGTTTCAATTTTCCCCATTTAATATAATATTAGCTACAGGTATGTCATTAGTGGTCTTTGTGATGTTGAGGCATGTTCCTATTATGTCTATCTTCTCCATGATTTTTATCATGAAAAGTGTTCTACTTTGTCAAAGGCTTTCTCAGCATCAATTGAGATGATCATGAAATTTCTCTTTGCTATTCTCTTGATATGTTGAATTATATTGATTGATTAAAGTATGTTGAACCAGGCTTGCATCTATGGAATGAATCCCACTTGATCATGGTGTATGATCCTTTTTATGTGTTGCTGAATTCAGTTTGCCAGGATTTTGTTGAGAATCTTTGCATTAGTGTTTATTGGGGAGATTAGTCTATAGTTCTTTTCCTTTGTGGTGTCCTAGTTTTGGTATCAGGGTGATGGTGGTTTCATAAAATGAGCTTGGTAGTGCCCTTTCCTTTTCTACTTTATGAAATAGTTTGAGGAATACATGTATTAATTCTTTCAGGTTTTGATAGAATCCTATTGTGAACCCTTCGGGCCCTGGGGTTTTCTTTTTTGGGAGAATTTTTATTACTTTCTCTATTTCAGTGAATGTATTGGGTCTGTTTAGATTGTTTATGTCCTCCAGGTTTAATTTTGGTAATTCATATGTGTCAATAAACTTATTCATTTTTTTCTGTATTTTCATTTTTTGGGGAGTACAATCTCTCAAAATATTGCCTGATGGTTTTCTGGATTTCATTGGTATTGGTGGTTATGACACCATCCTCATCTCTTTTTTTTTTTTTTTTTTTTTTTTTTTTTTTTTTTTTTTTTTTTTTTTTTTTTTTTTTTTTTTTTTTTTTTTTTTTTTTTTTTTTTTTTTTTTTTTTCAATTTGGGCCTTTTCTTTCTTTCTTTTGGTGAGACTGGCTGGGGGGTGGGGTGTCTATTTTATTAATCTTTTCAAAGAACCACTTCTTAGTCCCATTAATTCTTTGAATTGTCTCTTTAGATTCTAATCAGGATATCTCTGCCTTGATTTTCCTAATTTTGGTCCAAGTGCTCCTTTTGAGATTGGTTTGTTGTTGGCTTTCTAATTCCTTGTGAGAGGGCACTAAGTTCTTTAAATGGGCCTTCCCTAACCTACTGATGTAGGTGCTCACAGCTATGAACTTTACTCTCAGAACTGCCTTTTCTGTATCACATGAATTGTTGAAAGTGTTCTCATCCTCACTTGATTGCAGTAATTTTTAAATTTATGCTTGGATTGCTTTGATAACCCATTGATCATTCAGCAGTGTATTGTTCAGTCTTCATGAATTTGTAAGATTTCTGAAATTTTTCTTATTTCTTTGAATTCTAGTTTAATTCTGTTGTGACCTGGTAAGGTACAGGTGATGATTTCTACTTTTTTGTATTTGTTGAGGCCATTTTTGTGGACCAAAATTTGATCTGTTTTAGAAAAAGGTCCATGTAGTTCATGGAAGAATGTGTTTTCCACAACTGATGGGTGGAATGTTCTGGAGACAACTGTAAGTTCCAGTGGGTCTATAGTGCAATTTATGTCCATTGTTTCTCTGTTGATGTTTGGTTTTAATGACCTCTCTTTTGGTAAAAGCAGGATTTTGAAATTTTCCAGAATTATTGTTTGTGTCCCAGTGTGTTCCTTTATCTTCAAAAAGTTTTATGAAGCTAGGTGCCCCTGTATTTGGTGAGTAAATATTAAGTAATGTCATGGATTCTTGTTTGACTATTCCTTTTAGTAATATGTAAGGTTCTTCTTTGTCCCTTCTGATTAGTTTGGAATTGAAGTCTAATCTGTATGAAATTAAGATCACAACTCCTGCTCTTTTGTTTGTTTGTTTCCTACTGGCTTGGTATGTGGTTTTCCAGCCTTTAATTTTCAGCCTTTCATGGTCTTTATGAATGAGATGAGTCTCTTAAATGCCACATATCAAAGGTTTATGTTTTTTTAATCCAATTGGCCAGTCCATGTCCATTGATTGGTGCATTAAGGCCATTTACATTGAGAGTAATTATTGAACAGTGCTTATTATTCTGCATTAGTTTGGTACTTGTTACTGATTTCTTATTCATATCTGGCCTATTTTTTCTTAATTTCCTCTTATGTTTATTATTCATTTCTTTGATTTTATATTTGGGGTTGTCTTACCTCCCCCATATGCAGTGTTTCATTGAAGATCCTCTGCAATGCTAGCTTGGTGGCTGCAAATCATTTAAACAAGGCAAGATCATTAAATGTTTTATACTCATCATATATTATAAAAGGTAACCTCACTGGATAATGTAGTCTTGGTTGGCAGTTATTCTTTTTCAGAACATGAATGAGGCGTGTCCAGGCTTTCCTTGCCTTTAACATTCTTTTTGAAAAGTCTACTATTATTCTAATGGGTTAGCCTTTTCTCTCTTGTCATTTCTCTCTTGTAGCTTTTAGAATGACTTCTTTACTCTCACTAGAGTTAACATTCCAATTATGTGTTGGGGGAAAGATCTATTCTGATCTACTCTGTTTGGGGTTCTGAATGCTTCAGATATGTAGATAACCAGCTCTTGCCTTAGGTTTGCATAGTTTTCATCTAGTATTTCTTTGAATTAATTTCCTAATCCTTTTGTGTTGTTTTTCAGTCCTTTTTCCATCCCCCTAAATTCATAGGTTTCATTTCTTCATTTTACAAATTATCTCTTAAAACTCTTAGTCATATTGCTTCATCATTCTTTCTGTCTTGGCATGTGATTAAATATGGCCTTTTGCCTTTTCCTCAACTTAAGCAGTCCTGTTTTCAGGTTTGTCTAGTCTTGAAACTGAAGATTCTACCATAAGGCTGATTTGGTTTAATTCTCCTGGCATCTCAAGGAACTCTGCTTGATTCTTCTTCAATATTTCTATTTCTTTGGAGAATTGTTCTTGCAAATTAGATACCTTTTTGTCCAGTGAATTAATTACTTCCATGGTGTTTTTCAGGTCTTTTAGCATATTTTTAAGAAGGGATCTAAATTTTCCTTCAGGCATCTCCTAGAATCCAGTTACCCTGACATTGTCTGTTGAGGTGTTTTGGTTTATAAGATCTTCCCATTCAGGATGTCCTTTCATGTTTCCTGTGTTTTTCTGCTGAGGCTTGGCCATTGGTTTAGGTACTATGTCCTACCTCCTCCAGGTATAAAGAGATTCTCCCCTGATGTTCCTGTGAGTTTGGGTGTTGATGGATCCCTGGTGCTTCTCACTCCCTTCTCCACCACCATAGTTTGCAGCCTCAGTGTCCAGTGCTTACCTCCTATTGCATCCTGTACATTCAGCACTGCTGCCTCAGTTTCTCCCCATCCCCTGCATTCCCATCCCCTGATTGCACCACAGCCTAAACCATGTGTCTTAGGCTCCCCACACCCATTTCACTACTTCTCCATGTTACAAGCGCTACCATGCCCAAGATGTGACTTATTCTTAACAAGCTTTCTTAGGCTCAGGGATTCAGCAGCACCTGCCATTCTTCTCTGCCCCCAGAGCGCGACATCTTTCAGTTTCCCTCCTTCCCTCCAGCTCACAGTTCCAATGGCTTTACAGGCCAGGGTGCCATCTCCCACCATTAAAAAAAATAATAAATTTAATTTTTAAAAAACTGTCCATGAGTGTGAGACCCAAAAGTGGGTCCATGATTTCTAGCCTTTTCCCTAGAGAATCCTGCAGTGTCCACTTTGTGCACTTTCCCTCCTACCAGCCATGACCTTCTGAAAGGGCCCCACCATACTTTCTTCAGCTGTGAGTCCTCACTGGGTTCCTCACTGTACCTCATCTCAGCCACTTGCTATCAGGGATAGCCATGCTGTATGGTTGTTCAGTTACATGCCCTTGCTGGCACCTCACACTTGCCCTCTGCCAGCTGCCTGGCATTAGGGATGAGTCCTCTGGGTTGTTGTTCAGCTGTATACAATTTTAGGCATCTCTGCCTTGTCTACTTCCAGCTTCCCTGTGATAGGGATATCTCCCTGGTTTCCTCTTCTGATGGGCACCATTGCTGGTGGCTGCAGTTTATTTCCTGCCAGCTGCCCAGCATTAAGGGATGGCCCTGCTGTGTCTCTTCAGCCCCATGCTCTTGAAGGTGGTCCTGCCTTTTCCTTTGCCAGCTGCTTGCCATAAAGGATGGCCCCAGTGGGACTCACTTCAACTATGCAACTTCCAATCGACTCTATATCCTCCAAAGCCCTCTGCTACTGTCTTCTTTGGGGCTGAGGATTATGGAGAGTTGTTCTGTCATTTCACCTTCTTCTCTGTTGTCTTAGTCTCCACTATTTGGTCAGTTGTCCTTTTGCCAACCCATGTTACTTGGTAATAAAAACTGCACTCAGCTCATTTGTCTTGAGTAGAGAATTCCACAATTTTCCCTATTTTCCACCCCAAATGACCATAGCTGTTATCTGCCATCTTCTTTCCCACCTAGACTTTGTTTTATGCAGATTGAATATGCTATGTCTAAATACAAATGTTCTTTTCAAAATGATGCTGTTTTGATTTTTCTGCATTTCCTTGTCATGTAATTTGATATTTGTCATTGATTTGGAGAAAATCTCAGCCATTATCGCCTCAAATATTTCTCCAGCTTTTTTCTCTTTTTATTCTCCTTTAGGATTCAGCTTATGCATATATTTCCATATTTCTTGGTATTCTCTCCTCTTTTGTTTTGTTTTCCATCCTATTTTCTCTTTGAATTTCAGATGGGAAGTTTCCATTGACACAGCTTCAAGCTAAAGAATTCTTCCTTCAGACGTATTCACTGGTGAGCACGTAATAGAACTTCTCCTTTAAGTTGTTTTATTTTTAGCACTTAATTTTGATTCTTTTTAAAAATGCACCTTTTCAGCTTATCATGCATCTATTCTTGTATGTTGTCCACTTTGCCATTTGATCCCTTAGCATAATATGTATAGTTATTTAAAATTACTGGTATGATAGTTCCAAAATATGTGTTATATCTGAATGTGATTCTCCTGCTTACTTGGTATCTTCAGAGATTTCGTTTTTCTTTCTGATTTTTGTTATTTGCTTTTTGTTTTTAGTCTTTTACATACACTGTAGCTTTTAGTTAAAAGGCAGATATGATGTACTGAGTAATAAGAACTAAGGTAAATAGACATTTACTGTGGAAAATTCTTGAGAATCTCTCTAGGAGGCACGTTGTATTTTTGGTTTTCCATAATTGTATCTGTCTACGGCTTCACTATACTTTGGTGTTCTGTTTTGTTTCCATTGTCATCTTCAAGTTTTACTAGACATAACTTCTTAAGCATAATGTAAGCCTTAAAAAACTTTTGGCAATAATTCTCCATTATTTAAAGGATCCCAGTTGGTGTTGACAAATGAGGGATAGGTAAGTGTTCTATTATCCTGTAATTTGGTTTCAATATTTTAGCAGCCCTGTGTACATATTCTGTGACCTTTATAAGTGCTTATCAAATAGAAGAAGACTAAAGGTGGCTAGCGTTATGTATTTCACTTCCCTGACATCACTTAGGCTTTGGTAGTTTTCCTTGAGAGAATTTGGAGAAAAGAAAGCACTGTATATTTCACAATGGTTACCTTTCCCCTCTCTCTGCTGGAAATTTTTTTCCAATCTCTCCAAGCATGAAAACCTGGTTGGGCTCTTATAGGTAAAATTTTGAAATCTTGGGGCTCCCTCTAAGACTAGGTCACCCTGAATTTATAATCGTGTTTGTTATTTTATTTGTGTGTAGTACAGGGGTGTTGAACCCAAGTACTCAAATATGCTTTATAACAGCTTTACCATTGAGATACACCTCCAGACCCTTTTCCACTTTTTATCTTGAGACAGGATATCACTAAGTTGTACAGGATACCTTTAGCCTCAAAATTGCAATCCTCCTGCCTCAGACTCCTGCATCATTGGGACTACAGGCACGCATCACTGTGCCCAGCTTTAACTCTTATACTAGTTCATATTAGCATACTGCAATTTGTCAAATTTAAGTGATCCTACTGGTTCGGGCTCTGGGAGTGGGCTTCAGTGCCAGGGTATCTACTTTCAGTAAGCTGTGGTTCTCTGCATCTACATTTCTATAAGGTTTTCAGGACAGTGGATCATCATATACCCTCAAATTTATGATGGATCTAAGAAGAGTTGTTGGTTTTTTAGTGTGTAGTTAGCTTTGTTCTTCTCCTACAGATGAGAGTAACAACTTCCAAGCTCATTAGATGTTGAAATGCAAGTTGGAAGCGTTTAAAATTTGGATTTAATGCTTTATAGAATTTTATACTATCTTTTTGTCAGTAAAATTGTAAATTCATCCAGAAACATTCAATCAAGAAAGTGCCTATAGAAGACAATGATTATATCTTGAAGAAATAATTTAAAGAATTATAAGAATCACCAAATGTATCAGATACCTCTTATGTGCCACCTTTGCGATGCCAATTTTATCTCTAGCTCAGCTGCCACTCTATCAGCCACCCCTATGTGAACCAGACCAATCCTAATGCATGTACCACTGGGTAGCATTTCAGCTTAGTGCACTTGGCTCCAGTTGACTTCACTGAAGTAAAGTCCTAGGACCTGTATATGCACAATGCAGAAGATAGAGGAACTGTCCTCATGGATAAAAGCTTTGAACAATGAGATATAGGGAGGTGAATAAATTCTTCCTATTTCTTCTCATAGGAATTTACTGGTTTAAAAAAAAAGTACTCTGGAGGCTGAGGCAGCAAGATTGCAAATTGAAGCCCTGCCTAGAATGCATAGCAAGTTCAAGGCCAGCTTGGGAAATTTAGCAAGACCCTGTCTCAAAATAAAAATAAAAATAGAAAAGGCTGTACATCAGTGGTATACCACTTGCCTAGAATAAACAAGGCCCTGAGATCAATCGCCAGTATAATTAATCAATCAATAAAATAAATTGTGTGACTTCTTGAAGCATGGTACTTCCTGATTAAGCTATCAGATAAACTTAACTATGGCCAGATCAGTAATGGATTTACATACGAATCTCTGTCATTCTATGATTGATTCCTCTTCTCCTTCACTATGTGCACATAGTAACTTAGAAGCATGAAAACACTGCTTCATGATCTTTTCTCAGGGGAATTTCAGAACAAGAAAAAGAAAGAAAACAAAATGAAGAGTTCCAAAAATTTTAAAATTCTAAGTGATATCTAGTGATATCATCTTTGTTATGTGATGTTTGCATTTCTAAATGTATGGTGATAACTGTACTCCCTAAAATTAGATTTCCGCAATTAGCACCTTAATTTGCTTTGTTTTGAAATGCAGATCTGGGAATTATCACCTTCCAGATGCAGAAATTCTGGATTATATGAAAGAACAGAGACAGAAGCATGTGGGAAAATGTTAATGTGAGACAACTATGTGGGATACATTTTTTTCTTATGAAGAAACATTTTTAACAATTTTGTTTCTAATACTTTAAGGAAAATAAAATTCACTGGTATAAAATATATGGACTTTTTATTATTAGAAATTTTTAATGTACATCATAATGTGATTCATTTTGACATGCTTTTCATTGTGACAATTTTCATATATGCAATTTGATAAGCATTATTCATATAGGTTACCCCTTACCCTCCTCTATGTTTCCCCCCTCCCCCCTTCCTATCTAAGTTTCCCATCCAAGTCTTCTCTATCTTTTACTATGTAGTATTTTTCT
>VMDO01008035.1:0-86832 GCA_007922755.1 Pedetes capensis | reverse complement strand
TATTTTCAGTGGCATCATATGGTTGTGAAAGCTGGACATTGAACAAGAGAGACAGAAAAAGAATTGATGCTTTTGAATTGTGGTGCTGGAGATGTCTATTGAATATACCATGGACTGCCAAAAGAACCAACAAATCTGTCCTAGAAGAAGTGCAACCAGAGTGCTCCTTGGAAGCAAGAATGGCCAGACTGCATCTTACGTATTTTGGACATGTAGTCAGGAGAGAACAATTCCTGGAGAAGGACACCATGTTTGGGAGAGTGGCAGGTCAACGCAAAAGAGGAAAACCCTCCACCAGATGGATTGACACAGTGTCTGCAACAATGGGCTTAAACATAAATAAGATCGTTTGCCTGGCACAGAATCGGCAAGTGTTTCGATCTGCTGTACATAGGGTCGCTATGAGTCGGACTCGACTCGATGGCACCTAACAACAACAACAACAATATACACACATCTATTTCCTTGATCTGTCAGCTTAGAGGGTCTAAACACAATGATTCCCCAGTGGCAGCAAGCATGTCCAGCATTCAGATCGTGGTTTCTGACATCATTCTCCAACAAAAGAAACCAGGGATCCTTAGAAAAATACCTGGTTCTACAAATATGATAAGAAATATGCAAGATAATCTGGAGCATCTTGTAGTGCCAGAAAATAAGGACATGCTAAAAAAAAAAAAAATATATATATATATATATATATATATATATATATATATATATATGAGAGAATGCCAAAAGGATACAAAACAAACTGCAGAGTTCCCAATGGCCAAAACTGGATCAGCTCGAAGAAGAAAATAAATAAAATAGAAGTGGATTATAACTCAAAATGAAAACACATATGAGTCCATAAAGATGTAAATAAAAATTTTAATAAGTAAATTAATAAAAAGAGACAAATCTCCTTTGTAGAAGAATTCTAACTAATTTATGTAGATATCTGCTCTCAAGGAAACCAAGCAGAATTCTCTACTCTGTAAGTATGGTCTGTGCATAGGGACTTCCTCCTAAAGAGTACAGTGTGAACGGGAGGAAATGAGTAACTTTATTATGCAGAAACCCAACAAACCACACCTCAGCGAGGTGGTCAGTATTAACCTCAATAGTGGTAAGTCACATTGATAGTATGTGCCCTTGATAGAATGGGAGGAGAGTGGCACTTTACTTTTATGGTCTTCCTTCTCCAGACACAGAATCCCAGACTCATCATGAGAAAAATATAGGAGAAATCCCAACTGAGTGACATTCTGAAAAATACCTGACTAGCACTCCTCAAATATGTCAAAGTCATCAAAAGTGAGGAGAGTCTGAGAAACTGTCACAGCCAAGATAAACCTAAGAACACATGATGTCCAAATGTAATATGATATCCTAGGCAGGATCCTGGGACCGATAAAAGGACATTAGATAAAAACTAAAGACATCTAAATAAAGTATGAACATTAGTAATGTATCAGCATGGGTGCATTAACTGTGACAGAGCACCCCATTTATATGAGATGTTAATGACAAGATGAACTGGATGTGGGATCTGTGGGAACTCATACTCTCTTCACTGTTTTTCTGTATACCTAAGACTATTATAAAAATTAAAAGTTTATTTAAAACCTAAAACAAATGAACTTAACTCTATATCAAGTTGATCCTGTAAACATAAAGGGAAGGATTTTTAAGTGGCTTTAAAACAGTATTCTGAGGACAAATATACACACAAAGAAAATTTAGATTGTCTTTAGTATTTTTAGTGCTGGTCACAGTACTGATATTTTGTACTGACATGGACAGAAAGGGCTAGAGTTTAGCTCAGTTGATAGAGTGCTGTTCCACATTTTCTGAAGACCTGGGTTTGATCCCCAGCACTGCACAAATGGGAGAAGGCCGTAGCAATCCACTGCTGAAAAATAATCCCTAAACAATCAGCCCTTGAAAACCCTATGAGGGTCAACTATGAGTCGGGCATGACTCGATGGCACCACCACCACCAACAACAACAATGATGGAGAGAGAGAGAGAGAGAGAGAGAGAGAGAGAGAGAGAGAACACATATTGTACAATTTAAAATAGATTCTCATTATGTAGCCCAGCTGGCCTGGAACTCACTATGTAGCATGACCTGGCTTTGAACTTGTGGTGCCTCAGACTCCCCAATGCTGGGATTACAGATTTGCATCACCACACCTGAGTGAGAACTCATATTATGGTGCTATCGTTAGGAGCTGAGCTTTTTAGAACAAGAGAAAAGAGATACAAATATAAAACCAAAGCTTATAATCTTTATTTGAATTGGAAACATGAGTATAAACTCATAATTTACTTTTTCTCTTCATATTTCCTAGTTCTGTCCACTGAAAATGCTCAGGATAGATGAGCAATGAGCATCCCTACAGCCCAGATTATAATGTCTAAATACCATTTCCCACTGAAAAGAATCAGTGCTCTTTGGAGAAATGGCTAATTGATCTGAAGCAGATGAGCCTGGATCATCACATCACATCTGAAATCAAGGAACTTATCAATACTATTAGGTCATGTCAAACAAAACAAAGCAAAACAAAAGACACAGGCGGCAACTTGAAATAACTCACATTGGCTGAAAGCAGAACAGACTAAACATGAAAAAGAGTAAAAGCTGTAATAGATTGTTGTTGTTGTTGTTGTTAAACCTCCTCCATAAGAAAGAAAACTTCATTGGCCACCTTGGGGGAATTTCAGGGCATCATTCATTCTGATAAGTATAAAAGTGAAAAATCAAAGAAAATAATAAAGCTTTTATCTTACCTATCTTATATAGACTGGGTTTCATGGTAACTAGATAGTTTATAAAGGACATATCTTCTTTATAGAAGATCACAGCTAATAAGTGCAAGAGTAAAGATAGAACTAGAAAATCACCATGAAAAAGATCCAGGCAATGGTCAAGTTGACTGCTCAAAGCATTAAATAAAATGTTGATAGAAAATTTTATAATGACAGAACAGGCTGACAACACTTGAACTCACTAATGAATTTTAACTAAAAGTGAAACAGTTGGGTATAATATCCCTCCACCTGTTGAATATTCTTGCCAAAAAAATATTGAATCTAATCAAGCTTCTAACCATCCACTTACAGAAAATGAGATCCGGGAACATGTTAAAAACAACACCATGAAGACACAATAAGTCAATTTCAGAATGTGGGAAATTCCACAGGAAAAATGATACAGTTCCCTCAACCAATGTCCCTAAAATAATGGAGCAGGACTATTGTTATACTAACCAAACACAGTATATAGGTCTTTTCAGAGATCCTTATTTGAACAAATCAAATGCAAAAAGACATATTTGAGACTATTATGGACAACTAAACATAGATTGGGATTTTGATGGCATTAAGAAATTGTAGTTAATGTTGAGTGTGATGATGGCATTGTGGTAATATTAAAAGAAGGAAAAGTCCTTATCTGCTAGAGGAACAACACATGGAAGAACTGACGGATGAAAGGATAAGATGTCTGGAATTCACTTTAAAATATTCCAGTCTCAGCCCCTCTGAAAAAGTGATATAGTTCAGTGGTCTTGAAACAAGACTAATAGAATATTTGTAGTTTTGAAACTGAATGATGGGTACACGAGGTTCTGCTACCATATTCTAATGTTGTGTTTAAATGTGTCCATGATAAATAGTAAAACAGCTTTTTTAATGTTTCAAAAATTGGTACAGGTTTGTGGGCACCAACGAGATTAGATGGGGTCTCACTATTTAGCTCAGGTGGGCCATCAACTCATGATCATCTTGCCTCAGCCTCCTGAGTGCTAGGATTACAGGTGTGACCGCCATGCCCAACTTGGGGGGGTCATTTAAGATAATAAGCCCAGATAATTCTGACCCAGATGGGGTCCAGGACCCAGATAGGACTCCTTAGCCCAAGATTGAAACCCCACACCCCTACCAGTGGTGAGTGTGACAGAGACACAGCCACTCCCAGAGTCCTTCAGGGAGGCAACTCTATTCTTGTGCACCATGCTTTTAAGCATTTCTGGTCAGCCAATCAGAATCCATGGCATTTTGGGGTTAGCCAATCAGATGTCTATGACTCAGCAAGAAATTTGAGGAGGCAACAAGAAATTCGAGGAGGGATAGGACCTGACAGCATCAGGCCTGGCCATCTTGCCTCAACCTCATGGACTCAAGCCGGGTGTGCTGCAGCAAGTCATAATGAGAGTCCTGGGTGTGCCTCAGGACTCTAGGTGGGCTAGATACGCCTGGACACATGCAGTCTCAGGACCGCATTTCCTCCCTTCCTTTCTTGGTCCCATATCACCTTCCAATTCCATCCCTATAAGGCTGCTCTAGTTGAGCATTGGTGTGGGTAGGAAATAAACTCAGTATGTATTTATAAGGGCTGGGACTTAGCTCCGTTGGTAGAGTGCTGCTCTGCAGTCTCTGGGGTCCCAAGTTCGATTCCCAGCACCACAAAAATGGGAGGATGTGGCAATCCACTCCTGAAGCAATCTTGAAACAATTAGCCATTGAAAACCCTATGAGGGTCGCTATGAGTCGGACATGACTTGATGGCACCTAACAACAACAACAACAAACGTATGTATTGATTTAAGGTGAAGACCATATTTCTATCAGGAATTGATGTTGGAAGAAACATGGGAAAGGCCAAATGGGATAGGCAGAGAGAAGCATGGCCAAAATGCCCAGCCCTGAGGGTTGCATAATAGCATCTTTCTGTAAGAGTCCATTTCATAAGAAGGCATTCTGGATTCTCCAAACTCATTAACTGAAGGGTCAATTGTATCCTCAATGACTTGCTAAATGGGTGCCAATTCTGTAATTTTCTTTCCTCCAGCTGTTGGGCTGTCCATGTATACAGTTTCTTCAGTCTGGTTTATTGCAGGATCCAGCAGCTTTCCTCTCTCTTCTACCCAGAGGCCAAGAAAAGCCTTGTGACCCTTCCATCCCCTGAATTTGCTAATATGCATATGTGAGCTCACTTGCCGGCAGTAACAAAGGAAGAAATCATCAGAGCCTGTGCTTTTGTACAGCAGTCCCCTAAGATCTCTGAGAAAGCAGATCTGTTTAGGTAAACCAGGACTGAGAATCCTCCGGAGGCATCTGAGCAACTGAGTTTAATTGAGCTGCAGCTGCTTTCCCTCCTCCCGCACTCACTCCTGGTTCAGCTTGCAGACAATAGGGACTTACCAGTTAATTGGCTGTTTCTAGGATTGTTATTCACTTAGGCACACTTAGGCGCTCTTCCTAGTGTTTGTTACTACAAAATGCTTCTCTTAAAATGATTTGCTTTCCTGTGGATCCCGAAGGCAAATATGTGACCCTAAAATCTTTACGCTTTGTTAAAGAGAGGCAAATCTGTGTGGGAGATGGTGTGTGTGGTGGGATTTCGGGTGCTGTTGTGAACAGAGTCGAATGGAGTTGGGCCTGGCATCCTGAGTTATATATTATATAAACGTCCTGGACTTGTTTCAAGCCTCAGAACCAGTTGGGCAGGTTGAGGGAGTTTCTTTTTATTTCTCACCACCCAACTGAACAGAGGAAACTTTCAACTTTGTCAAGTGAATAGTTTACTTGGAATTGTTGGGAAAGGTTACCAAGCTAGGGCTCAGGTTTCACGACTCTATGTCTTTGCGGCTAGACCCTAGACCCCTAAAACAGATGCAAAGGCCACAGACTTGAGTAAGAGGCCTCCTGGTCCCACCAGCTCTCAGTTCAAGTTTAGAGCTAGGCTGCCAATGGTTTTCTTAACTTGGCTGGCTTCTGACATAAAAAAGTCATGGGAGCCATTGCCAAAATCAATGTATCATGTGCGTTTGTGTGTCTGCCTGGCTTGGGTTGCATCATGGTATTGGGTTTTGATGGTTACTCCATCTCCTGTCCTCATTGCTCCGTGCCAAGCTACTGCCCAATATTCTGCCAAACTGCCCTAGCTCTTCTTGCCTTACCAATCCAACGGAAAGTTCCAGAGTAATGCTGAGAGTGTGGCTTTTTGGAGTGTTTTGTCATTTTTTTTTTTTTTAATGAGAATTTTGCCATTCAGGGATCCTAATTGGTTCCTGGGAGATGAGATGATTCTTTTGGCTCGACAGCCTCTACATTTCTGCAAGGCCATTCTCTGTTTACCAAATGAATACACTAGTCCAGGAGCCAAGTAGAAATCAGTCCCAGGCTCCCTCCACTAAAGAAGAAAAGAATGCTATATGCTGTAAATCAAAAAGGAAGTCTGGGGGTTGAATTTCAATAAGTTTCTTTTAACTCAGGAATTTGTGTCAGTAGAAGGTGAGGTCAAATGGATAAGAGTAACTGTCTTGTAAACATGTATTATGTGCCTTGCAACTCCGTTGCCCTTTCCCCTCCCTCTGCTCCCCAGAGGAGAGAAAGGAGTGTTTAAAAATCCTGGTGCCCAGGCAACTACCTGAACCAATTAACTGTCCAATTGGTTTATGTTTTTGTTTGCTTTGACTCTCCAGTTTATTCCAATGTGCTGTATAGTCAAAAAAAAAAAAAAAAAAAAAATCACTCTAGTGGAAAGTCCAAAGGGTTGGGAATAAAATGATCCACTTTCCATATCCTGCCCTGCCATTCATGAATTTGCTGGCCTGTAAAATCATGAGTAACTGGCTCTATTTTAGTATGATTTGAGCTCTAAAATCCAGTGATTCGCTTTCAGCTGGTCTCCCTCTTGGAAACAAGGAACGTCCCTGGGGCAACTGTTTTTCCATGACACCCAGATCTCTAAAGCTGTCTACCATGTAAAAAGATCTGTTGAATTGGGTCAGTGTGTTGGTGATTCGAGATTGCCTTACCTAGCTTTGGTAAACCAGTAGTATTGTTTTACAAAGGAAAAATACAAGTTTTATGGTGTTTGTGACGCGTATGGGCTTGCCAACAAGTTTCAAGTGAGTGATGGAATTTTTCTAAATGCATGTTTAAGTTCTCTAGTTTCCAATTCCTGATGCTCTGGTGCTTAATTGAAAATACAGTCTTCTCAGGAATGCCTTAAAATAAAAATGGTTTTCCTCTCTCTCCCTCGCTAGTGGAAATTTAAATACTTACAAAACTAGGGAGACTGTTCTCCAAAATATGCATTTTTGGCCTGGCCTAGACTTTAACTAGATATTATTATGATTGTCTAAGTGGCTGGAGAGAAGCTTCAACTCCTATACTAAGGCACAATTAGTCGGGCATAAAGGAACTCTAAAGGGGTACTAATTGCTTTTAAAAAGATAAGTTGAATTGAACCAGAGAAGCAGAAAATTACCTTTGTTGAAAATCATCTTGGTTGTTTAAGATAGGGAGGGCTTGTTGAAATTGGAACAACTAAATGATCTTACCCCTTTCTCTGCCAAACATAAATCCCAAGGCAGAAACTTCAAGCTTGAACGCCACCCAGTTAAGGCAAGGCTAGCTCCCCAGACCCTGGTAACTCACGTGCAAACCTTAAACCTGTGCCAGCTATTGTCTTCACGTCTTAGAGCAAGGACTCACAATGCCATTTGTAAATGTTATCTCCAAGGGTGTGTCATGAAACTGTCTAAATGTGGGTAATTTAAATTCAGTTTCATTTTTAAATGGGCCTCCAGGGCAGGGTGAGGGAGTGCTCTCTCTGTGAACTCCACAGCCCTCTAGGGTGCATGTGTCAATATGTGTGGAAACGATAGTATTTATAGCTCTGTGAGTCAAGCTTAGGAGATAGCAAAATCAACTAAATGTGGTGTGTCACGGCCATAAAAGTCACAGGGTCCCAGTGGCCAGAGGCAAATCCAGAGACGCTCTTTCAAGGAGGAAGCATTTAGAAAAATCACCCTTCCTCCTTCCAGAGAATCAAGTGGTGGGGATAAAGACAGGATTGGTTTATTCAGCACTGTGCATTCAGCACCAAGGCCCTTGGTGTTTCCTTCACACAGCTAAGCACACAAAATAACAAAAATTGGAAATGTTTGCTTAGTAAAGTCCATTGGTGACCACTGGACATGTCTCTCCCCTTGTCTCCCTGTACCTCTCGACAGTGTTCATACCATTGGCCACTCCAGCCTTTGCCATTTCACCTCTTCCTGCCCTGTAGTCTTCCTGGTGTCCGGCCTCCTTTGCTGGCCTTTATTTGCTGCCTGTCCATGCTGGAAAGCCCCGAGCTGCAGCCTGTGCCCTGGTCTCCATCTTGCTCTCTCCCTTCATGTTTATATCCACAGCCATGGCTTGAAACTCCTAACACAGATCATCAGCTCAAACTTATCCTTGTGTTAGGTAGCTAGCTTAGGCATTAGCAGGCAATATAGAAGAAAAGAGACTGAAAATGGCGCCTGCCAGTTCACTGTGATGAAGAAACCACACGGGTCTCTGAGGACATTGGAAGAACATTTTCAAGTGGATCCCACATCCTGCCCAAGCCCTTGAGCCATTTACAAAACAGACCCCAGGCCCACATCACACTAGGTGCCCACAGCTGGGCACCCAGGGCAGATGTCACACTGGGCGTTCCCTAGTTTAAATAAAACAAGAGGGAACATATGCCCACTCTCTTTTTCCTGTCTCTGCCAACAATCTCTCTCTCTCTCTCCCTCCCTCCCTCTCTCTCTCTCTCTCTCTCTCTCTCTCTCTCTCTCTCTCTGCTCTGCTCTTCTCTCTCCAATGACCATGTGCTTGCCTTTCCCTTCTTTCCGGCCTGCCATCTTCTCTGTCTATCCAAAGCACCTTTTCTTCTAAAAGCCTGCTGAACTCTCTGGTTCTCTGGTTTCTTTACCTTCCCCTGGGAAATAGAGACATCCTTATGCTGACTCACCCAGGGAATGCAGATTTTTCCAAGTTCCTCTGCAGATTTAACTAAGCTTCTCCAGGTGCCTCAGTTTTCCCTGTAATTATTACTTAAAGGTATATTATCTTTAAACAAACTATTCTATATTCTCTACTATAACTTAAGTGTCAGATATAAATTCTTTTATGTGCTGAACATAAGGATTAGGTTTTGCAGCTGGCATCCCGCTTCTGACTGGTTGACCTGCAGCTCCCAGACCAGCCAGCCAGCAGCTCCTGGACCCCTCTTCCTAGTAACACTTGACCTACTCACTCAAATATTCAACTGCATGTTCAGCATGCGCACTTGTGTGTCTAGTAGGTATCTGAATCCTAATGTGTCTGAAACAGAACCTTGACTCTTGTCCTCCCTGGAATGACTCTTCCTATATTTTCTAGTACATAAAATGGGACCCTCTAGTTGATCAAACCAAAACCCTAGTGTTGTTGTTGTTGTTAGGTGCCATCAAGTCAGTATCTGACTCATAGCAACCCTCATAGGGTTTTCAATGGCTGACTGTTTCGGGATTGCCTTGGGAGTGGATTGCCAGGCCCTTCTCCCATTTTTGCGGTGCTGGGAATTGAACTCGGGACCTCAGAGACTGCAGCACAGCGCTCTCCCAACTGAGCTAAATCCCAGCCCCCTAGTAGACGTCTTAAATTCTTCCCCTTTCTGCTAATCCATCAATGAGTTCTGTTGGTTTTATTTCCAAAAAGTCTACTTTCTAAATGTCTCCTATTTCTCTCCATTCCTACTGTCTGTCTCCTGTCTGTGGGAGGACTGTCATAGTCCTCTGGCTAATCTCTATCTTCTCACCCTTGCTCCCTGCAATGCATTCTCCACACAGCAGCTGGCCAGTGTGACGTTTACAAAACGTAAATTAGATCACAGTAATCGCCTGATTAAAACCCTGCAATGTTAGCCCAGGAATGCAAGGAAATCTCATTCTGTAAAACACCACATTAACAGATTAAAGGAGAAAAACTGCCTGAGCATCCTGGTGACAGAATTTAATAAGTTCCAAAGCTTGTTCATGGCAAAAATTAGAAACAGAGAACTTCCTTAACCTGATAAAAATGATAATATGATTTTTTTTTTTAAGTGCAGGAGTAAAAAAGATCAGGGGTACTAGGGGACTGGAGTTCTGGATAGAAATGTTTGGGTTTGTTTGTTTGTTTGTTTCTTGAGACAAGGCTGGTCTGGAACTCACTGTGTAGACCAGGCTGGCTGTGAACTTGTGATCCTCCTACATCTGCCTCTCAACTATGGGGATTACAGCTGTGTGCCGCCATACCTGGCTTGGTCTGCATTGTTAAACTGAGTGGTCAGAGTGGTTACACTAGGAAGGAAGAAAATTTAAAAAAAGACATGCGGATGGGAATAAAAGAGGTTGGTGGATGGGAAATGAGTCAGAGAGAGGTACACAGAAAATTGTAATTTCATCATTAAGATTTTATTTTTTATGCTTGCTGGTAGATTTATTTCATTATCTGTACCTTCTGGTTTGCCTGAAACATTTCATCATAACTTGGTTTTGTGTGTGTGTGTGTGTGTGGTACAGGGAGGCTGAATCCAGGGCCTTATGCATGCTTTGCAAGTGCTCTACCACTGAGCTGCACCCTCTGCCTCTTTTTAAAAATTTGTATCTCGAGATAGGGTCTTGCTAAATTATGTAGGCTGCCTCTGGCCTTGAACTTGTGATATTCCTGACTCTGTCTCCTGAGGCGCTATGAGTACAAGTGTGCACTACTGTGCCCAGCCCCATAACTTCTTTTAAAAATTTGTCCATTGAAAGGTTTGGTGGCTGGAAACCAGCTGGATCCAGCCAGGAGAATACAAGCTAGGACAGCAGCAGTGAGGCTGGAGAGAGGATATGAACGCCAGCTACACCAGCCACAGGGGATTCTCAGGATGTTATGGCTGATCAAAGGGGGAAGTGACAAAGGGGAAGGCAGCTAGGATGACTCACTGGTCACCACAAAAGGGACTGGAGAAGGGTGGTGCATGTCTAAGGCCTGGGAAAAGGAGCAGGCATGGGGGTGAGAGGTTGCGACGAGACCCTGAGCTCAGTCTTGGACAAGTTGGTTTTGATGTACTGGCTGATGTTTAATGGCAAAAAAAAAAAAAAAAGACAGAAAGGAAAATGTATGTCACATCTATGGTTTTATAATTCTCTGACTCAGTTCTTGGAAAGTCACCTCCTTTCTGGTCAGACACCAAGGGCAGGACCCCAAGATTAAATTGAAATCATATTCCTCTGTGGCATCTCGGTGCTCAGGAGCTGACCAAGCCCCTGGACTCCACTCTCAGATCTTTGGGAAATCCTGCCTCTCACTGAGACCCCAGCCCTGGCCAGTTGCACAGATCAATCCAGGATCTTCAGAGCTACAAGGGGCCTAAGAAATCACTGGCCAACAGCAGCCACTTTCTTTTAAACTTAGATTTTAAAAGTGATCTAGATTTGCGGAAAAGCTTCAGATAGTTCATAGCTCCCATATCCCCCTACTCAGCTTCCCCTATTATTAATACCTTACCTTACCTTAGTTTGTCACAACTAATAAGCCAATATTGACACATTGTTATTAATTAATGTCCATACATTTAGATATCATACCTTCTTAAGCTCCTCTAGACTGTGATGATTTTTCAGACTTTCCCTTTGACCTTGACAGTTTTGAGGAGTCCTGGTCAGATATTTTGTAGACTGTTCCTCAGCTGGGATTCGTCTGATGCCCTACTTTTTTCTTTTTCAAGTAGCAGAGACTAGCTCCCTTCCCCCTAAACAGAAGGAGGGAACAGCTCTGCTTAAGCCTGAGGTGATGCAAGAAGAGCCTCAAGGCATCTCTGCAGAACACTGCAGGGGCGCTGAGCCAGAGAAGCCCAGTCCAGAACAATCCCTCATTTATAGACCAGGAAGCAATCCCAGCTTCTACTCAATTTTTCTGGGCAGGATCTTCCCCCATGTCCCACCCACTTCAGTTGCTTATATCTCCTTCCCATGCGAATTTCCTGTCCCCAGCAGACAATCTCTCCTATTGTTCTAAGCTCAAACCCCTGCCCCAAGACACATACTTGAGTTTACCATTGCTGCACAAAGATACTTCCATTTGGATCCTCTAGCACAGCCAGATTGGTCAGTGGGTCAAAGACTGCTTTGAGAAGTTAGCCAGAAAAATACACATTCAAAATCTTGTTTCACCCACTTCAAGGGCTCATGAGCCCTCCAAGAAGGAAACATGGACCCCAGTGAGGAATCCCTCATGCAGGGCAACGTGTAGAATACACACGCTCTTCTTGAAATTAGAGGCCATGAGTCTCCCTGCCACCTTTACGTGAGTAGGTGTACCCAGAATACTCAGGTTCCTTGAGGCCCAGACTCTGGTGTCCAGCACACAGAGAATTATCCTGGCCTAGGATGACCTGTTACTAGTATGGGCTCCTTGGCGGGTCCTCTGTGCTTCCCTTTTACACTCTGTCAAATGGGGATTAATATTGTGGAGATCCAGTGAGACAGCCCAGCACAGTCAGTGTCTGAGCTCAACAGCTATTATCACTATTACTGTTATTATTATCAGGCATTGGCGGTGTGACCTGCTTCCTTTTTCCTGTCCTGTTCTCACTCTCCAGCCACCCCTGGGGGAAAAGACACCCAGTCTTATATGTTTTTAGGATTCATATTAGGCACCGACCAAATGGGAATCTTTGTAAGTCACCTGAGACCCAGGAAGCAGCTGAAAATTCAAAATAACCTTTAAGGTTGTTGCTAGGTGCCATCCAGTTGGTGTCCAACTCATAGCGACCCTATGTGCAACACACGAAACACTATTATCAGTGCTTCTCTGCTATTCATAGAGTTTTCAATGGCAGATTGATTTTGGGGAGTGGGTTGCCGGGTCCATCTCCCAAGCCTATAGCACCTGGTGTTTCCGGGTGGTCTCCCATCCAAGTACTAACCAGGCCCAACCTTGCTTACCTTCCAAGATCTGATGAGATTGAAGGCCACAGGGCTACTGCTGCAGGCAATCTTTAAGGTAAAGGGGCACTTTTGGCCTACCCTGAGCCACCTGCCTGGAGAGCAGGACTCAGTGTGTTCTTTCCCTGAGGAGCTTTTTCAAACTGCAGATTACAGCCCACTAATAGATGTTGAAATCAATTTAGTGGGTCATGCCTAGCATAAAAAACAAAACAAACAAACTATATATATACTGGACTAGAATAGAAAATCTCAGAAGGCATCATTTGTAGGAAGTATATTATTGTTTCAGGACATTTGCCTGTGTGTGCAAGGGTGCACGCATGTGCTGTGTTGTGATATAAAATGTCTTTCTTTCTAGCTAGTAGATTAAAAAAAAGTATGTAGGAGAGTGAGGTTTGGGAAATGTTTATTAAGCCCAACTCAAAGAACAAAAGAGAAAGAAGAGCTTTAATGATTCTGGGAGGCAGAGTGGGGCAGGGACTTTTGAGTGGAAGGTGCTGGAAACTTCCTCACCCCACATTAAGTCCCACCCACACCTCAGGTTACTGTAGTATCATTTCCTGACTCCATTTAATGAGTAGCAGTTTAAAAAGTAAATCCCAACCCCTGAAGCCATAGGGCAGTGTGCTCTTGGGCAGGGACAACAAGGAGATGAGACGGTCCATCCCAGTGTTGGAGCTGTGGGAGAGGGTGAGGCAATTAGTGGGGGAGGGAGACTGTGAGCTCCGACTTGAACAGGTTATTTTTGAGGTTGTGGTTGTGTCCTGTGGCAATAAAAAAAAAAGGACAAGATGAAAGTGTTTGTCACAGCTTTGGTTCTGCAAAACCCAAAGGACTACAGTGGGAAGTAGCAGCAAGAGGGCTATCTAGGCCTAAAGGGAGGCCATTTGATCTAGGCATGCTCCTTCGGCTGGTTTCTCCTCCCCTCAGGGCAGTGACAGATCTCCTTGACTGGTTCCCAGGGTCCTTCACTTCATGGCCCTCAGCAGCTCTCCAATTTTATTATCTCCCAAGGGACTTCAAAGCCCTGCACCTTTCGTGTGTAACTCGAGTTCCCAGAGCATCCGGTGCCCTCTCTTTGTTCTGGCCCCCAACATTCTGCACAGATTTTTGTGTCCTTGGAACATCGCCAGGCTTTTTCCTCCAGGCTCTGTCTTTGCAGTGCGTTCCTACCTGCAGACAACAGCGAGGTGTTTCTCTGGGGCCCCTGCATAGGTTCTTCAATGAGTAACTTCCTGCTGCCTGGGGAAGACTGAGATCTCAAGCAGGGCCTGGTCTAGCTGACAGCAATATCTCCACTCTACCAGAGCAGCGGTGACAAAGCACAGATGTGCCCAACTCTCTTTGCTGGGAATCCAACACAAGGCTTCAAACACGCTAGGCAAGAGATCTACACTGAGCCACAGCCCTAGCCCTTTATTTATTTTTTGGTTGCGTGCATACATAGAAAAGAGTGAGCATTCTCCTGGGGTCAGATCTTTCCAGAAGTGTGAGCTGTGAGGGGGCCCGGGAGCAGCAGGATTTGCAGGTCTAGAACAGATCAGAATCAGAGAGGCCAAGAGGCAACGCCAAGTCAGAAGCTGGTGCTGCCCAGAGAGGTGGACGGGTGGGCAGGGCCGCCACTGCTCTGCAGAACAGGTTGTGCCACTCCCTCAACTTGTACTGCCGTGGCTGTAAGGGGAAGGAACTTTAGGACTTTGACTCCAAGTTCAAAGGTGGGAAAACACAAGGTGCATTTGGGACGTGGGAAAGATCAGGGGGATGGAACAGTGTTGTCCAGAGCTAGGTGGGGAAGGGGCAGAGGAGCAGGTGTGGGCAGGGGCTCAGGAATAGTTTTATCAGAGGTAATGGGAGACCAGTAGAAAGAAGGTGGAACACAAACCCTCCTCCCTAGAATTGTATGCAAATTTAGGAAGAAGTCCATGGCTTTCATCAGATTCTCAAAGATGCTGTGACAGGCCAGGCTTGGTGGCACATGCCTGTAATCCCAGCTGCTTGGGAGGCGGAGGCAGGAGGATCGCAAGTTCAAGACCAGAGGCAGTCTGCGTAACTTAGTGAGACTCTATCTCAAAAAGTGAAAAAAAAAAAATGGGCTGAGGGTGCAGCTCAGTGGTCCAGCACTTGCAGAGCATGGAAGCGTGAGGCCCTGGGTTCAACCCCCAGTACCACAAAAAAAAAAAAAAAAAAAAAAAAAAAAAAAAAAAAAAAGACAATAACTGTGACAATAAACGGTAAACAGACACAATGCCAGAGGTTTGTGAGCAGGTTTCGGGAATATCGCTCTGGCAACTGAGTGCACAGCAAAAGAGAGTTTCATTCATTTTCCTAGTGGAAAACATGTTCCATGGCAAGATAATGTATAAATATTTGAAATCTGATATGTGGGTGTTTAATAAGATTGTCTGCCTCTCCGTATATGAGTTGGAAATTTTCACTTTTAACAGAGGTAGTCCCCAACTTAATAGAGAAGCCTGGCAGGTTCACAGGGAAGTCTCTATTAGCTGTCTGGTCTCAGGCAGGGGTTGGTGTTCCTTTGTTCTTTGCCCCACAGATGGCTTTGACTCCATTTGGGGCTTCCATCTCTAAGTCCTGCTTCTCTCATTCCAGGTTAGTCCAGTGCTGGGTCATTGACTTACTCATTCCCCAAATATTTTCTTGAATGCTGACTATGTGCATTGGGCTAGGTGGTGAGTAAAGTCTGTTCTTGATCTCAAGCAAACCACATACACCAGGGGACAGGCCTGCACAGTAAGGCAATGACGGCATGTGACCAAGACATCAGGGTGGGGCTCTAGTCCAGCAGGGGGGAGGGGAGCTACAAGGCCGGGTCATCTGAGACAGGATTCACGTCAGCACCAGGGCATGGGGAGGCAGCCAAAGCAGGCCTCATCTTGTTTCCCTGCCCAAATGCCTCCCAGCCTCCTTGAGTTTGACTTTCCTCAACCGTGGGGATGAATCCACCTCCAGGCTTCAGTGGAGCTGAAGACCAACCACTGATGGCTTTGAGTGCCTTTTTCCTGTTCCTTACAGGCTCTAGGAGGTGGAGAAAGAAAGGAAAGAGTTGGCCTTCTCTGAGTGTGTTGTTAAATGTAGTCGAGTTTGCTTTTGAGAAGGAAGACATTTGTTCTTGTTTTCATAAATTTTTATCACTAATTTTGTTTCATTTTATTTTGGGGACAGGGTCTCGCTGAATTGCACAGGCTGCTTCTGCTCTCAAACTTGTGAAATTCCTGCCTTAGCCTCCCAAGTCCCTGGGATTACAGATGTGCACCTCGGCTCCCAGCTCACATTTGTCCTCCTTTATCCCAGAGATGTTCCCCTGAATCAGCCACCTGGCAGATGTCTCTTTTCCCATCTCTCCTGTACTGACATCTGAGCCTAGATCTCCTGGGCAGAGGCGCCTTGATAGGACACATTTCTCCACAAAGGCAGGTCCCAGGGGCAATCTGGGGCAGGCTGCCTTCTCCTTTCTGTGTGACTCTTAATGCTGCACCTTGACACCATCACTGCAGAAAAGGTACTGGCTGTGTCAGACTTGCCTGAATGGTAGAGGATAATTAGGGAGAATTGTGCCATCCATCAGAGGGAACCAAAAGGCAGAGGAGGGAAAGATTTTAAGGAATTGGTTTATGTGATTTGTGGAGGCTGGAAAATGCAAAATGAAGGCCTGGGGAAGTATCCTATTCAATGTCGTGGTAGACTTCCTCAAGGGAGAGGGTATTTGCCAGTAGACTCAGTTCAACTCATTGGATGCGGCCCACTACCTTATGGAGGGCAAACTGCTTTACTCAAAGTCTACTGATTTAGTCTTATTCCTGCCTCAAAAATACCTTCCCCAAAATGTCTAGAATAATCCTTAACCAAACACCTACAGCCTGCAGCCATAGCCCTGTGGCATCGGATCCCATCAAATCTTGGAAGCTAAGCAGGGTTGGGCCTGGTTAGTACTTGGATGGGAGATCTCCTAGGAACACCAGGTGCTGTAGGCTTGGGAGACGGACCCGGAAACCCTCTCCCAAAAATCAATCCACCATTGAAAACCCTATGAACAGCAGAGAAGCACTGATAATAGTGTTTCACCTGTTGTACACAGGGTCGCTATTAGTCGGATACTGACTTGATGGCACCTAACAACAACAAACACCTACACACCATGGTCTAGCCAAATTAACACATAGAATGACCTATCACAAGGCTTGACTCTGTGATTCTGGCATGAGCTCTCTCTCTCTCTCTCTCTCTCTCTCTCTTTCTCTCTCTCTCCAGCACTAAGGTATTGAACCCAGGGCCTGGCACATGCTAGGCAAGTGCTCTACCACTGATCTGTGCCCCCAGCCCCTTTTTTATTTTAAGACAGGGTCTTGCTAAGTTGTGCAGGCTGCCTATGCTCTTGAACTCACAACCCTCCTACTGCCTCGGCCTCCTGAGCCACTGGGATTACTGGTGTGCATGGGACCTGGCCTTGGCTCTGGTTCTCTAACTTCCCCATCACCCAGTGAGGCTGTTGGGGTGGAGGAGGGAGATGAACATCACACATGCCAGGAATGAGACAGTGCAGCCCCTCCAGTTCACATGCATCCTACCCCAGGTTGTTAACCTACCTCATTTCTTTCCCCTTACATCTTGCTATAGGTTTTAAATGAATTTAATAAACCATGTTATTGAAGCATCTTGACTTGATCTGGGAGACTTTCTTTTCCATAACCTCAGAGGTAGATTGCCTGGTAGTCTACTTGAGGGTACCACTGCACAGATAATTTGCCATACTCCAATACCCAAAGTCCTGACATCAGCTTTGTAATGACACTTTTCTGCACTGCAGGCCACCTCCTTCTTATTCTCTGTAGACAGTGGGGAATGGAGCAATAAGAATCAAATCCCTCCACTGCATCACTAGTCCCGTGGGTCTCCCTCTTCCAATGACGACAACTTTCCATAAGCATTTGTGTTTCTCAGGGACTAGAGGTCTGGAAGAAGATATGGCACTGTCTCTGTTCTGCAGGAGTTGGTTATCAAGGAAGATAGGAATAGGAGTCAAAGGCTCTGACAAACACAGAACATGAACAGACATCTGCAGATCCATGTCCCTCTCCACTTCCTCCTGCAGGAGCCCAACCTCACACCATTGCCATGAAAGATCCCTGCCAGCTTCAGAAGGGAGTCTTTGTTCTCCAGACATGACAGGACAAGAAGAGGAAGGGCACATAGACACCTTTAAAAACAGGAACCCTGTTTTAGAAGTTCTAGCACCTACATGCTGCCTGTCACACTATATGTGCAAGAGACACTTGGCTACAGGAAGAAAAGTTGGACAGTGCCTGCTAAGTAGCCCCAGGGAGAGGATATTC
The DNA here is from genome assembly GCA_007922755.1 of Pedetes capensis. Classification (NCBI taxonomy): domain Eukaryota; kingdom Metazoa; phylum Chordata; class Mammalia; order Rodentia; family Pedetidae; genus Pedetes; species Pedetes capensis. Next base: position 68,708 of record VMDO01008035.1, on the reverse strand, counting down.
ATTTACTTATTGGAAATCTGAATGCAACTCTCCCTAGAAGCATTTTATACATGGTGACCATGGCCTTTAGTACTGCGGTACTATACCAAAAGAGCTATGTAGGCTTCTGTCCACCGACCTGAGGCACAACTAGCATATAGGACATTATTCTCCTCTAGGAAATGCATTAGCATATTCAAGAAATTTACTTTCACAATCAACTTGCCTATAAATTGAGAGCCTCCTGTATATACCAACCCCATTGCAACTCAAACCCTACATTCAAACAAGTCAATATACTGGTGAGAAATAGGAAAAGGCTCAGTTTCATCTTTTCAGTCACTTCCCTCCATCCATACTGCTTGCAGTGATTTCGCACTCTATCCTGCAGCACGTTTTAGATTAGATGCCATAACACCCCAGTGCAGAACTTGTTCCTTGTCCTCACACTCCTCAGTGTGTACTCTCAGCCCCCGTGAACTGTGAAGGCAAGAAGTAGAGCAATGGCCTCCCCACCTCTCAGCAGAGATGTATTTTCCACTCACCCCTTCACACTAACCCTTAAGTAGAGTGGCAAAGACATTGCTATTTCTTCCTCCCTTCCACTTAAATTATCCTGCCTGACAGGCCTCTACCCTCATCAGAAGGGGAGGGGCTCCTGGCCTTCAGAGTGAATGTTTTCAACACAAGAAACACTCAGCTTACTAGAAATTACATGTCTTCAAGGAATGGAACACGCTAAATGTGAACTGCTGAGGTTCCTGTAGTATCACTTGATATAACCTTTACTTCTACTATATTATGCAAACCTTTAAAGAGTAGCCTGAAAAACAAATTCCAGAAATATTTTTCAGCCCCATAAATTAGAGTTAGATCAGCAATTCTTAGCTGGGAGTAATTTCTCCCCCCACCTAGGACATTTATCAATGTTTGGGGACATTTTTGGACTTCATGACTGGGGGAGGGATAGAAACCAGAGTTGCTATTAAATAGCCTATAATTCACAGGGCAGCCCCCCTCAGCAAAAAATTACAGTGCCACAGTTGAAAAGCTGTAAGCCAAATGGGTATTTGATTTTGTCAACATTATGATATTATCTAGGGGACAAAACTTCCAGACACCATTAACAAACTTCACATTTGCAGATTAAAATGTATAGAAGGGCAAATAACTTTCTTCCGAATTTTATTTCATCACTGGTTTACTATACAAGTGTTCATACCATGATTTAAGACTTTTTTTTTTTTACTTTTCCTTAAAACATCATCTTTCACTGTTAACCATTTTTCACAAATAAATCAAATTTGTATTACTCTGTGGGCTGGGATTTAGCTCAGTTGGTAGAGGGCTGGGCTGCTGTCTCTGAGGTCCCGAGTTCAATTCCCAGCACCACAAAAATGGGAGAAGGGCCTGGCAATCCACTCCCAAGGCAATCCCAAAACAGTCAGCCGTTGAAAACCCTATGAGGGTCACTATGAGTATGATACCAACTCAACAGCACCTAACAACAACAACAACAACAATTACTCTATACAAGTAATTACTGAGGGAATAGAAGAAACTACAAGAATGTTGAGATGAAGTGCCTGGCTTCCTCATCACCTGGCTGCAGCAGATTGTGTTTTCTGGAAATGGCTGCAGCGGTATCTCCCATCCCGTGTACTCTTCTTACAATGTGACTTTGGCATTTCTTCTGTTGAATGGTAGGAGCTATATTCTCTCCAACTGAAACTACACGGGCTTATGACCACGCACAAGTTACACTATGTGACTTCTAGGTTTGGGTCATAAAAGGTATACAGCTTCCTCTTGGTTCTCTTCGAAGGGAGCCACTATATTGTGAGGAAGCATGAACAACCACATGTGTAGATGCTCTGGCCACATGTGGTGTTCATCCCCAGTTGAAGTACTGCAGTCCCAAGGGACAGGCAGAATTCTTGTGGGATTTTTTGTTTTGTTTTATTTTATTTTTTTGCAGTACTGGGTGTTGAACCCAGGCCTTCGTGCTTGCATGTTTTGCAAGTGCTATACCACTGAGCTGCACCTCTACCCCATTTTTTTACTTTTTGAGACAAGGTTTCACTAAAATGTGCAGACTGCTTCTGGTCTCAAACTTGCGATACTCCAGCCTCTGACTCCTGAGTCACTGGGATTACAGGCATGCACCACCGTGCCTGGCTGCTAAAATTCTTGTTTTAAGTCACAAAGTTTTGAAGTAATTGTGATGTAACAAGATAAACATGGAGGAGAAATTCTCCCTCAAATGTGCTTAAAACTTATCCTGCAATAAAACTTCCAAATCGTTGTATCATGGACTTTACAGAATACTGACAAGTGTCACAATCACAAATCTAAAATTTTTTGGTGTCAAAAGATCTGCCAAAGTGGTTAATAAGTGGTGTTATGGTTTGAATTTAAAATGTCCCTTAATGGTCATATGTTTGAATGTTTGGTCCTCAGCTGGTGGTGCTGTCCTAGGAGGCTATGGAACTTTGGGAGGTGGGACCTACCTTTGTGGAAACAGATCACTGGGAATGCACTGTTGGAGGTTTTATTTGGGAGGTTTTATATGGACCCTTGGTTCTAGTACTCTCTCTCATCTTCCTGATCACCATAATGTGAGGTCCTTTGCCACAGGCCTTGCTGCCTGCCCCATTGTCATACCTCCACTGCTTCTATGGACTGATATCCTCTGGACCATGAGCCCCAATAAATCTTTCCTCCCATGAGTTATTTTTGTCAGGTATTTTGCCACAGCAACTCACAAGCTAACACAAGTGACAAACATATTACCACTATCCTACCCTGTACCTAAGGCAGACATCACTAATTAATCAAAGAACTCTTTCTTGAGGAGCAGGGATCCAGTTTTGAAATGCTTCTCAATGCAGCTCTCAGTAAAGCACATCAACAGCAAAGTGACTGGGGCTGGCACACAATTTGAAACATCTTTGCCATCCTCAGAATTCTTTATAAAAGTTGAGGCTTGTTTCCATTGGCTTTTCCCCAGGAAGAAGGATTTAACTATTGTTTAATCAGGTGCTCACAAAAGATGTGTGGCTTTGCAGTACCTGTTTACAAAAATTCTATTGCATTAGCTTAGTAGATGAACATGGTGGCATCCTTTTATCATAGTTTTTGAGAATTCAGCCAAAAACAATAGCAATCTGTTGATGCCAAGAGCCACTTTTATTAAAAACAAACGAACCCAAATCCCGAGTATATCAGAAAAATGTTTAACCCCTTTAAAAAGTGGAAGAATCTCCAAAACAACCAAAAAGATTAATATGATGAAATGGATCCATATGTCTGGCTGGTGACTGAAGATTGCTGACTTTTTGGGGTAGTTCAGCAGAAGAATCTTTTATTTTAGTATCATGAGGCAAGCACATGGGGAAAGGAGCTGTTGGTGCATGTGTGATTTTGATGTTTGTTCAAAGCACATTATTACAATAGGTCTAGAGAAGAACACGAAGTGAATAAACCCTCTCTTTTTCAATTTTCTGTTTGTGAATTTGATGTCTTCACCCTACAACTGACAGCACAATTTCTCTCTCTCATCTACCAGGGATTCTGGGAAGCCTAAAGTTGTTTATTTTTTTTAAAGGAGTGTAATAACAGTTATTTGAAGAAAATGACTGAGGTGGTTGAGTTCCTGGGCAGGCGGGCCAGCCACATGACTTGACTGACGTACTTTTTAACCCAAGATTTCAAAGATTCTGGTGACAACACAGTCACCTTACTCTTTCATGGTGACATTTTTGAACTTTGAATCAAGTTACCTGCAGAAGGGAGTGGAGGAGGAAAAAGGAAAAGTCACAGTGGCTGAAATTCTCTAATTGCCCTTTTGAAGACATTTTTTAAAACATAATTTAACCAAGGCTATTGCCCAGGTTATTATCCTGGGAAAGATCATGAGATAACTAAAAATTATCTTTTGCACTTCTCTGCCTGATCTCCCATGTCTCCTTCTCACTGTCAAACACCCTCACACTCCCTCCATTCTTATCCCAACGAACAAACAAACCCTATGCCTCATGTTTAAACACTGAGGTCCTCCTTTTCCACCCTTGCTCCTTTTATAGTTACCATCCTATTTCCTACCTTTGTAGACAAATTATGTGATCCCTTGACTAGCCTGATAAATTGATTCAAGCTGAGGTATTATTGTGGTCTTTTCCTACTAAGAGCTAATGCCCCATGGTGAAAAGAATAAATAATTGAGAAATGTATTAACCAAAAGTAAATGGATTTAAGTGTTTTGTTCATTTAGAGATAATATAAAATAAAATTTCCAAACAAGGTAAAAACTGTCTATGGACATTAGTTTCTCATAATTGTGAGATCCGTACAATTGTGTCCATTTTCCTGATGTGGAAATAGAGTCATAGGCATGTCAAAAGAGGTATCAAAGTCCCAGGACTCAAACTCAGATAGGCTTGACTGCTCTTAACTGCTATGTCGTTTTGTTGCTGTTATCTACCTTGGCCTTGAGAGCTTTAATAAGGTGCTCTTTCCTTGTTAGGTGCAGTTGAGTTGGGTCTGACTCATAGTGACCCTAAGTACTGCAGAACAAAGCACTACCCAACACTGTGCCATGCACATGGTCTTTTTACATTTGAGCCCATTGTTGCAGAAGCTGTATTCTCATTTTGAGTTATGCCACATCAGCAAATAGCGGGCTGGGATTTGGCTCAGTGGGTAGAGCGCTGCGCTGCAGTCTCTGAGGTCCCGACTTCAATTCCCAGCACTGCAAAAATGGGAGAAGGACCTGGCAATCCACTCCCAAGGCGATCCCGAAATAGTCAGCCATTGAAAACCCTATGAGGGTCGCTATGAGTCGGATACCGACTCAACAGCACCTAACAACAACAACAACATCAGCAAATAGAGGTGACAGGGGCTTTACTCTATTCCTGTCATTAAGGTCACCTCTACTTTGAGGAGGCAACTCTTCCCCAGTTGTTTCTTGAATGCCTTCCAGCCGGAGGGGGCTCATTTTCCTGCATTATATTTGACAGTGCTTCTCTCTATTCATAGGGTTTTCAATAGCTAGTTTTTTGGGGAGTGGGCTGCCGAGTCCTTCTCCCTAGTCTGTCTTGGTCTGGAAGCTCAGTTGAAACTTGTTGACCACAGGTGGCCCTACTGGTATCTAAGATACCCGTGGCATAGCTTTCAGCATCACAGCAACATACAAGCACCCACAGCACGACAAGCTGACAGACGTGGGAGCTTTAAGAAGATGATCTTCCCTGGGCAGTTTTAAGGAGCAAGGGCATTTTGCCACCCTAGTTTATGATGGCCAACACAAAAAACAGAACACATGTGTATGACTGTGGCTATTCTGGGCACTTAGCAAATGACTCACTATGGAAAGCTGAGGGTTTACTCATTTACATACTAATTTTTAAATGTGCATGGAAATTTTCTTAAGGGTACTATGTAATTTCTTGCTTTCTTAAGCTAGATATCCTAAATATAAGTTAGCCTTTAGCCTTTCCTTATGTATTCAAGACTCACCAATGTGCACATTAGCTACAGTTAACGAGGCTGTAAGACAGCAATGCCCTCGAGGACTGCTGAAGTACACAGGGCTGTTTTTAACCTACATTTTAAGTGGTCTCAGACTGTGATGCTATTTGAGTTCTTGTGTCTGCTCTTCATGGATTTTCTGCCATTCCGTCAGCCACTGGTTATTGATTCTTGATGCTATTAGTATCTGTCCATATTAGTCCTTCTTTGTCCTTTTCATTTTGCTACTTATAATCTGTGGTGGATGGAAAACCCAGGTATTTAGGCATATTTTGTCTGAAGAGTGAGTAAATACTCTTGTGAGTAGGGAACATGAATTTTAGTGAATGGAATGTATAACATCTATTTTAACTTTCTGCTTTTCTGGCAGTCCAATAATCAATGAGACTGGTAGTTAATCAATGACTTAGAAATATCCCATTGGTACCTGCCTACTCGCACTCCTCTTTAAGGGAAGGCTACCACAGTGCCTGCTCCTTAGTTGGGCATGTTTTGCTCTATTAAACCATGATTCCCTACATTATATTCACTACATGTGATTGGATGAGTTGAGCACCTGACCCAAGGTAAACCAGACCACAGACTGATGGATTGCTCTGATATAAAGATAAGCTGCAGGCTGGGGGTGGTGGCACATGCCTGTATTCCCAGCAACTGGGAGGCAGAGGCAGGAAGATTGCAAATTCAAGGCCAGAGGCAGCCTCTGTAACTTAGTGAGACCGTTTCTCAAGATAAAACATAAAAAAGGGGCCTGGGGGTGCAGCTCAGTGGTAGAGTGCTTGCAAAGTACGTACAAAGCAGCCCTGAGATCAGCCTCCCAGTACTGGGAGTAGATTGGGGAAGATAAACTGTTTAGCCAACCCTAACTTTAGGGAATTTGAATTGGGAAACAAAGCAAGATGGTTGGAGTGGTATTTGAAACAACTCACAGTAGAATTGTCCCTTGAGGCCATGATGTATCTTGGGCCATATAAAGTGATGAAACAGCATAATCTCTACGACAGCCAGCTGGAAGAAAGAAAAGGAAGCAAATGTGTGGAGAGGTGTGTGGAGTGGTGGTGAGATTTTGTCCATGTGTATCTTTACTTCCAGCACCGGTTTAATTTTTTTCTTGTTTTTTTCTTCTTCAGTACTTAGGGCTTGAATCCAGGGCTTTGCACCTACTTTGCAAGTGCTCCACCACTGGGCTGCACTCCAGCCCAGTTTTTATTTCTTTAAGTCAGGGTCTCTCTAAGTTATGCATGCCGCCTCTGACCTCGAACTTGAGATCTTCCTGCCTAGCCTCTGGAGTCACTCGGATTATAGGCATGTGCCACTGAGCCTGGCTTTAGCACCATTTTTCTTCAGGCAACTTAAGTTTCCTATGCAAAAGAAGGCAACTATAAAAATTATTTTCTTTTCTTTGTGGTGCTAGAGATCAACTCAAGGCCTTGGGCATATAAGGCAAGCATACTCCCACTGAACTACATCCATAAACCCCAAAATTAACTTCTTGAGCTCTGAGTTGTTAGTGTAAATTTCTATATTTTCTAGACCCTGTGCAAGCAGAAAAACACAAATAGTGTAATAATACAAGAGAGAAAACAATTCAAAATAGGAGACACAAAATCAATTAACACAAAAGACAAGTGAATATGGAGAAAAAGATAATAGCTAATAGCCATGCCCAAACCCAGGACCAGCATCCTATTATAGCTTGAATAATCAATCCATCAACACTGAAGCAGAGATTAAAAATCTACACAATGAAAATGTAAAACAATCAGAAGAAAGCCCTTGAGTCTTGCTGAGGTTCTTTTTTAATTAAGCAATCACAACTTGCATATAACACCTGGTTACCTGTGTGTGTGAATGTGTGTGGGGGTGTGTGCCTGTGTGGCCATGAATGTATGCATGCACACATATGTGTGTGGCATCTTACTGGGGAGGGCAGGGAGGGGACTGTTCCCATGAGGTCCTAGAGCAGCCTGTGTACAGAGGCACAGTTAGACAGGTGATCCCAGGGGAGCCCTGCCAGGAAGAAAACAGACAAGAGGCAGACAGTGACAGAAATGAGCCAAACAAACAAGATGCCCAGACTCATTTCTTACCCACTGCTGGTATCTCTGGAGAATGTGGCTCCACTGATGATTTGTGGCCTCCATGGAAATGAGGGAGGACCGCTGGAGGTCCTCTGAGCACTGTTCTCACCCCATTAGGAAGTCAACCTAAAGCCAAAACCTGGAGACTGGTGGGCACATCTTTCCTATGTACCACATATTACTCAAAGCCCCTGGCTTCCCATACAAGGCTGGGGACAGGCAAGAGGGGCTGCCCTGAAGCCAGGTGATGGCCAGTGTTCCAAGGGAGTATTCTTAGAAGAGAGAGGCAGAAGTCAGGGTGAAAGGAAGCCAGGGTTGTCACTGGCAATGAGAGAGAATGGATCAAATCAAAAGGACTGGGCAAGATGATAAACAAAAATGAGTAGCAAAACTGCTGCAGAGGGGCAGTGAGAACACACCAAAGCGCCAGCTCTCTAGGGCTCAATTAATCAGAAGGACCTGGAAAACAGAAAGGCTGTGCATGCTGGAGGAGGCTATCTTGGCTCACCTAAAGGAGCCAAGGCTGGAGTGGGCTGAAAACCAGTAACATCCAGACACCGTATTCTCTACCTATAGATAGCTAAAGGAGAGAAATAAAAAGGGAGGCGGAAAAAAGCAGCAGCAATGAGGTCATGGATACAAAGATAGGCAGAGAGAACGAGAGAGGGAGAGAGAGATCATGGAAGAGAGTGCAATTAGAGTTGATGAAATGTGGCGCAAGCAGTTAATATCTTCCCAGGCAAACTTCCTTCTTATAAGAAAACAAAAAACACTGCCAACACCTAAAAAATTATTGAGGTAACTCTCACAAAGCAAATAAAAGGGTTTTATAAGATGATAACTAGCAAGTCAATAACCTTTCCTCTAGATTCTGGAATTCTGGATTCATTGCTTCTAGTGGCTTCACTAATTCCTCCTTGAACCCTATGACAACAGTGTGTAAAACTGACTCCAGGAAAGGGATGTAATAGTTGCAAAAAAAGTCTTATTACTCTGTACCTCATCAACATTTATAAATAAAGGCAAAAAAACCTGACCCCCAGCACAGCATAAATTGGAGAGGAAGCAGGGTAACCTACTTAGCTGTTGCAAGGGGAGGCCTGCTTTCAGGGGAACAGCTGAATGTTCTGGGGTAGATTAGGCTGAGGCCCAGAAGGGAGGAAGACTAAGGACAAATACCACTCCAACAACACCATCCTGGGTGGGACGGAATGCACCCTGAAATGAGAGAGGGCAGAGGTGTGGGGGTCCTTTCTCAGAGACACCTGGAGCCATCTTCAGTGCTGGGGTACCTGGCCCATCAACAGCACCTGGCACTGCAGGCTATGCCTTCTCCTTGGAGCATATGTTTCCCTGGGATAGTGGACCTGCTGAGGATTTTTTTTTTTTTTTTTTTTTTTTTGAGACAGAGTCTTGCTATATTGTCCAGGCTGGCCTTGTACTCCTGAGCTCAAATGATCCTCTTGCCTCAGCCTCCCAAGTGCTGGGACTACAGGAGTGGCCCACCACATCTAGTTTATTTTTTTTAATGAAAATTTTCAAACATTTATAAAAATAGAGAAAATAGTACAACTAATGCCCCTTGGGTCCATCCATCTTCAACAACAATCAGCTCATGGCCTATCCCCTTTGCCCTGGACCCCTCCCCACTTTCCTGATCATACATGTTATTTTGAAATATCCGCTGTAGACATTTTGGGGTACATCTCCAAGGACTTCCTTTGCAAAGGCATAACTTCACCTCTGGCAGTCACACTCCCCCCAAAACTACTCCTCAGTAGCACCAAATACCTTGTCAGTGTTCACAGTTCCCCAGCTGCCCAATAAAGAACTTTTAAAAAATGGTTAGCTTTTTTGAAGCAGGATCCAAATGAAGATCATACATTGCTATTGCTTAGTATCTTTTCTAGCTGTCTTTTAAAGATTCTCCCTCCAAGTTTTTTTCCCTTTTTCCTGTAATTTTCCTGTTAAAAACACTGGATTATTTACCTATAAAATTTCCCATGGCCTAGATTTTGTTCATTACATGTGTGGTTACTTTAGCAGGTTATCCTCTCCCTTTGTATTCCCTGTAAAGTGGTAATGAGATCAGGAACCTTGACCAGGTTCAGGTTCTACTCTTTGGTAATACTTCATGCTGGGTTGGAAGTGGTTAAAGTATGGTCATCTCTTTTCATAATGTTGTTGTTGTTGTTAGGTGCTATAGAGTTGGTGTCCAACTCATAGAGACCCTACTTACAACAGGCAAAACACTATTGTCTGTGCTTCTCTGCTATTCATAGGGTTTTCAATGATGGATTGATTTTTGGGAGTGGACTGCCTGGTCCTTCTCCCAAGCCTACAGTATCTGGTGTTTCCAGAAGGTCTCTCATCCAAGTACTAACCAGGTCCAACTCTGCTTAGCTTCCGAGATCTGACAGGATTGGACACAGTAGTGCTACAGTGGCAGGCTTTCAAAATGTTAGAAACCATTAATAGTCATTGCCTAATGATTACTCCCTGTAGGTCAGTGGGGGGATACAAAGTGGTGATGTCATTCGTCTGATTCCTTACCCATTTGCTAGCTGTAAGACTTCAGACAAGGGAGACTTCTTTCATCAGCTATTTGGTGACACTGAAGTATAGTTCATACAGAAAGTCAGCCTGCCTGGTTTGCCCCAGCACCACTGTCAGCTAGCTGTGAAGCTATTGGCAGGTCATGTAATCTCTCTGAACTTGTTTTCCATTCATATGATGGAAATGATCATACTGCTAACACAGAGGTGTTGGAAATGTTAAAGGAAATAATGCATGCCAAGTTCCTGGCTCACAAGTATTTCATGGATTGAACTGCTATCCTTATTTTCATTGTGAGAGCGGGGATTTCCTAATCAGCACATGGCAAAGACACCACAGGGATACTGAACAGGGTTTGGCTTTTTATCACTTGCCACTCTTATAGGCTTATTGCAGCTGATTTGTTCCCAAGAAGGAGAGCCATCTCATGGCGGAGTACTTTTTTCTGATGCTTGTGACAGTAATCCACAATTTGCTCTGCACAGAGGGCTGTAGAAGATCCAGAGGATTGCGTGATGGGAGTTCCAGCAAGGCAAGATGACCAGGGTCATCTGTGGTCAGGACAGTCCTGCTTGTCTCAGGGAAGAGCATTTGGAGGCAGAAGGGGTTCTGTAGCACCCTTCAAGCACATCTCTAGTCCAACATGCCCTTTCTCAGCCAGGCGTGGTGATGCACACCTGTGATCGCAGCGCTGGGAGGGCTGAGGCAGTTCAGGGCCAGCCTGAACAACTTAGCAAGATCCTGTCTCAAAGCAAACAAAACAAAAGAAAAAAATGCCCTTTCTCTGGAAACTGCTATTAGGGACATATTTATTCTTGGTCTGGTTTTGGCAAGTTAGTAAATTAACCCTATTGTCGGAACAGTTGGTTACTCACAATGATGAGAATTTTGTAAGCCTTTGTAAAAACCACTTGCATATTTAGGACCTAAAGGCATCCCTCTCAAAATTGGCTCTGAGTTTGATTTCTGTACTTCTGTGCATATTAAATCTTTTTATTGTCACTTACATCCTCTTAATGGTCTCTACTTAGTAAAGGATGCTCGAGTCTTTGGTGGAAGTTGTAGAAATAAGAAGCCATTTGTAAGTCAGTCTTGTTCAGTTGCAAAGGTAAATCTTATTTTAGTGACTCAACACCAGAAGTTGAGTTTCTGAGGTTTTTGAAAAGAGTCTGTGCTTATTTAGAAGAGGAAAGGACAGCTAGGGTGGCCTGTGGGGAGATGGAACTCTTAAGGGGCACAGCTGGTGGCTTCTTTCCCTTGGAGATGTAGGAATAAAATGCTGCACTGTCTCCTTGGTACCTGCTTGAGTTAAGAGTTTCTGTTGTGGGTCAGAAGGAACCCAGTAGCTGCTCACCCCGAGAAAGCTACTTCTCCTGTCAGGCCCCGTTTCCTTGTCTTTAAAATAAGATAACAAAAGTCATTGTGTATGAGGCTTGGAAAAAATATAGGGACAGCCCCCAGGATTATGTCTGGCAAATTTTCACAACGTGATCTTCATTATCTATTACTTTTATTATAGTGATTAACAGGACTTGGGATGTAACTCACTGGTAGAACACTTGCCTAGCAAGTACTAGGCTCAATCCTTAGTACCTCAGGGGAAAAAAAAGAAAAGAAAAGAAAGAAAGATTATTCCCAGATTCTGGTCCTGGCTGGCCAGATGTTTTATCACAAGTTTTGTTTGAAACAATATTTAGTTGGAATAATATTCAACAATAAAAAGGAACAAACTCTTCATATAGCAATAACTAGGTAGATCTCCAGAGCATCAATCCGAAAGAGCCACATCATATTTATGTCCACTTGTATAACATTTTTGAAATGATAAAATTATAGAGATGGAAAATAGATTAGTGGTTCCCAGGATAACCTTAAGGATCATAGCTGGAGAGTGTGTGACTTTCAGTGATAACAGGAGGGACACTGTGTCATAATGAAATTGCTCTGTTAACTTGATTGCTATGGTAGTTACCAGGCCCTGCACATGTGATAAAATGGCATAGAACTATTTGCACATGTTGTACCAATGTCAGTTTCCTGACTGATACTGTATTTCCATTGTGTAATATGCAACCATTGGGGGAAGATACTGTATTCTTTTTGCAACATCCTGTGACTCTATACTTATTTCAAAATGGAGTAAAAAAATAGTGTTTACCTAGGAAATCAAAATACAGCTCACAGCTGACTCACCTAGTACACTATAACATTTCCTTTTTTGTAAAACATTGTCCCCTTATATTTAAAAAATAGCTTCATTTTATTTGCTTTGGTTTGTTAACGACCTAAACAAACAATTTTCCCCAAACAATGTCAGAACTGCAAAATCTCCCTCCTTGGAGCTGAACACGTTAAAAACCTGTCATTTCCACGTTTGGGGGGAGGGGGGTTTGAGGGGGAAGGTGGTATCAGGGGCTGAACCTAGGGCCTTACACATATTTTTTAAGTGTTCTATCATTCCCTTTTAAAATTTTTATCTTCAGACAGGGTCTTGCTAAATTATGCAGGCTGCCTCTGACCTGGAACTTGTGATCCTCCTGTCTCTGCCTCCCAAGTCGCTGGAATTACAGGTGTGCACCACTGTGCCCAGCTCCATTTTTAAATTAGTGACATCTCTCAGGAACTCAGCCCTCCAGCTCCAATCTGGACTTGTTCTCTGGGCTGATTCTGTACTTGTTCACATTGAAGAGTATCTCATAGTCTATACACCAAGGTCTTAAATTGTGTTTTTTTACAGGGTGCTGAGATTTCAGAATATGTAGTTTCTCTTTTTGCTTGCCTGTACTTTCTGATTTTGCTGCAAGTAACTTGCATTACTTGTGTTATGCCATCATATATCCTTTACCACAAGAAGACAGAAGAAAACAAATAGTCTAAGAAAAATAGAATCCTGGAGATAATCAATCAGGCCCGTGATCTTCTCCAACTGGCACAGTCTCTACACGGTGTTACATGAAGGCCGAACAGTGGCCCATCTGCATCTTAATCTTGAGCCACCTTCTTATACAAGGGCAAGGCTCTGGACCTACACTCTTAGTGGGTACCTCAAGGTCACCTATCATAACAGCACCTCCCATCTCTACTCCCCCATATTTCAGGCCTCCAAATACCTCAGACAGTGTTTGTCTCTCTGTTTCCTCCCCACTTGGCTCTAGTTCTAGTTACCAGTCATTTTTAGCAAACTAATCCAAGTGGGCTAGGGTTTAGCTCAGTTGGTAAAGAGCCTGCCTTGTACACCCTGAGGCCCTGGGTTTGATTCCCCAGCACCACAAAAATTGGAGAAGGACCTGGCTGCCTACTTCTGAAACAATCCTAAAACAATCCACCATTGAAAACCCTATGAATAGCAGAGAAGCCCTGACATTGTACCAGGCATGGCACAGTGTCAGGGAGTGTTTTGTTCTGTTATACATAGGGTCACTATGAGTCAGACCCAACTCAACAGCACCTAACAACAATCCTGCAGCTGGATGGGGAGTGGGGTGGCAGAGAGCTTCCTTCCAATCCCAAAGCTGGAAGAGTAGAGGTGACTACAGAGATCAGGCCCCAGAGTGGAGTATTTAAACGATGAGCAGATCTCTCTTCACTAAATTTTGCCTTATTCTGATTGTCTCAAATCTTATGAAACCAAAGAGTCTCTTATCCCCTTCACAACTTGGATTATCTTACAAAATGTGACTTTCTTTTATTATTAGGTGCTGTTGAGTCGTGTCCCACTCATAGTCACCCTTATAGGGTTTTCAATGGCTGATTGTTTCAGGATTGCCTCAAGAATGGATTGTCACATCCTTCTCCCATTTTTTCGGTGCTGGGAATTGAACTTGGGACCTCAGAGATTGCAGAGCAGCGCTCTACCAACTGAGCTAAATCCCAGTCCAACCTTCTCTTAGGCACCAGAAAAACAGGGAGGAAAGAATTCCACCAAACTTGGGTAAAGGGGAGTAAAGAAGAAATGTTTTGAGGTGGAATCATGTCTGCAGAAGGGGTGAGCTGGACAGCACACATCGTTCTCTCAAAACGAAGGAGGACCACCTGGGAAGTGCAGAGGAGCAAAGCCCTCGCTGCCCCCCACAGTTCTGTATGCAGCTCACTCATGCCTCACAAGCTCCTGTGGGCTGTGTGGAATCTCAGAAGCATGTGTATGTGCAACAAATCCTAAATAGAAGGGCTTTAAATTCAGAGCATCAGGTAGAAATAAACCTTGTTGCCTCAGAAATTCTGAGACAAAACACACCAAACCAACCGTAGAGCAATCACAGTGACTTTTCTGTTGCAGATTTTCTGTGAGTAGGTTTGCTGTCTTCTGGTAAAATAAGAACATGTTTAACAGGCTCCCAGACTCCCCTGGCTAGATTTACATTCAAGACAAAGCTATTAATGACATTTCAGGTAAATTATTATCTTTCAAGTTCTTGAGTATATGGAACACTTCCCAGGAACATTGCAAAAAAAAAAAAAAAAAGAAAAGAAAAGAAAAGAAAGAAAGAAAGAAACACGATCTTTTAAAGTATGTTGTTGTTGTTGTTGTTAGGTGCCTTCGAGTCGGTATCCAACTCATAGCGACCCTCATAGGGTTTTCAATGGCTGACTGTTTTTTCAGGATTGCCTTGGGAGTGGATTGCCAGGCCCTTCTCCCATTTTTGCGGTGCAGGGAATTGAACTCGGGACCTCAGAGACTGCAGCGCAGCACTCTACCAACTGAGCTAAATCCCAGCCCCTTTTAAAATATAGCCCACCATATAACAGGACTTTTTTTTTTTTTTTTTTTTCCTATATCCATCCTATAATTCCTCTTAACAAAATGTCATGATTTAAGTGCAGACCTCTCTGGGAATCCCTTAGCAAATTAAGGGGTTTTGAATTTGCTCATTTGATTTCAGAAATAGTCTGGGTAACCTACGTAGAAGATATATCAAACCTTCACTTAATATGTGGCATATGTCCTTAAGTAGATAAAAGACCTTGGAAATTCTGAATTGGGATTATATACCTTGGCAAGATACCCCGTGCAGATAGCCAGGAGCGAGAGATGAAAGTAAATTCATGTGTTTGCACAGGACAGGAAGAACTGTGATTCTACTATGGAGGCAAAAAAGAGCTGGGTAAAATCTCCAAATCTCATTGTCAGAAACAGACACACAGCAAATCTTTTCACCATAAATTGAAAGTTTGTGTGAAGTCTCTACGTTAGAATCCACCCCCCTCTCTGTCTCTCTCTCTCTGTGTAGTCATCTGTGTAGACAAATTGTTAATTTAAAAAATGATTCTATTGAAACATTCAGAGTTTATATTAAAAAGCCCAGAAGTCAGAGCCTAATGGGCAAATGTATGAATCACAGGGAAGAGATAAACTATTCATTATTTCTTCAATTTTATTTTTGTGCCCCAAATAATTTCTTTAATGATGGAACAATGCTGCTAAATTAAGAGACCTAAGTCCCCCTTATGTTACTCAGTATCTTTAAAAATAATACAAAATTCATTTCCTCTCTTCTTGTCCTCAGCCTTCTCTTCTTCCATGCATTGGAGCCTCTTGGGCTCTCAAGGAAAGTGTTCAACTCTGCTCCTTTTTCTGACTTTAACAAAACAGTGATCTCCTGGTTTATACCTCACTTCTTTCATTTTTTTCTTTTCTTTTCTTTTTTTTTGTTTTTTGTTTTTTTGTTGTTGTTTTTTCTCTGTTTGTTTGTTTGAGACAGAGTCTTGCTATATAGCCCAGGCAGTCCTGGAACTCAGGATGCTCCCCTCTCCCCTTTCCAGACAGCTGGCATTAGAGGTGTGCACCACCACATCTGGCTTCTTCTCTGTTTGGCTTTCATTTTATTTTTTTAAACTTGTTTTCTTATTCAGCTTTGCAAAGCAACTCTAAGTTGGGGTTATCTCCTTGGAGGCAGGGATGGGAAAAAGAAGACTTTTAATGTTACTCCATTCATCACTATTAAAATTTTATTTTACTATAAGCCTGTGTTCCTTTTATCATTTTAAAATATTTTTTTCTGATTACAAGTAGTATAAGTTTATTGCATATATTTTCCAAAATAGAGAAAAGAAGAAAGGGAAAACTAAAATGTCATTCTTACCCTCTGCTGTGCCTGGTAAGGTGAACCATAGCATGGATACCATTCACAGCTCCAGAGAGGTGGGAAGGGGATAAGGCATGGGTTCAGGGTTGGAGAAGATGGTATCTTTGGGTCTGGATGCTTCTTGTGGTCTCTCAAGCAACCCGCTTTTTCAGCCTCAGCCATACCTTCTCTACCTTCCTGACACTTTCTGGGCTTCTGAGAAACAAATTTTGTCATCTAGATCCCTCACCACTACCTGTCCCCCAGGCATTTGGGGGTCATCTTTTTTGGTATCCCAAGTCTGTTAATGTTCATCTGTTTGCTTTAAGCTTTTAAAACTTCATCAACATAATGTTCTGTTGTTTCCTCTCCTGTTCATTAAGGCTTATGAAATTTTGCTGTTTTGATCCTCTTAACAGAATTTTGTAGGGTTTCCCAAATGGGTAAAGGCAGGTGCATTCAAACTTGACATCTTCAACTAGGCATACCCATATCCTGCTTGAAACATTTAAAAATATGTTCATGACTTCATAATAACTCTTGCATATAAATGTGCCATGATTTATTTAACCTCATCTGCTGTATATTATTTATTACCTTAAGACAAAATACTAAATACAGACCTATTAGCTCTAAGAACACGAACAATTTAAAGGCTCTTCACAAGTAGTTGTACACATGGGCCCCAAGAGGGTCATGGGGGCTCTCCTGCCCTCTTCCCATGAGCCTGCCATATTTCTTGATGTTCCGCTTTCTCTTGGATGGTCTCTCCTTGAGGAATGGGTCTCAATTCTGTTTGAGCTCTCTTCTCTGGCTTCTGTTCCTACACACAGCTCCTCTGGGCTTCAGGGAATCAGCTGGTTGATTTAAGCTCACCTATCCAGGATCAGAATGTTCTCCAGAAACATCCTTCAGGGCTCCTTTCCAGCAATGTTTAGCATTTTGCCTGAATTTCCATTTTGGCTCTCCTGTATAGGAATCTTCATCAGGATGCTAACCCTTTGCTTTTCAGCCCTGTTGCCTCTGCAGCTTACACTGTGATATTTTTTGTTTATCTATTTGTTGGTGGAATGAAGATTTGTGCCTTAATCTTATTGGCCTGTATCTCAGAATCTCTTAGGCAATTGCATAACTAAATCTGCCTGTGATTTTATTGGTCTACTCTCAGTAAAGAGAGAGCTTGACAAGTTCAAAAACTAGACAAGGGCTGTGTATATTTTTGCAGAATAAAATGCTCTCATTTTTCAAGCTGCTAAATTTTTCACTAAGTTTATTGGCTTGAGAATATTTGGGGGACAGGGAAAGAGGTCTTTGGGCAATGTGCAGCCCAGGTTGGACTCACTCTCTCCTAGTTCCACACAGCAGGAAGAATCCCTGGTGACATTCTAGTCACCATACCACCATACCTGACCTAAGGGTCTTCACAGGGGCTAGAGCTCTCTTTGCCCCTCATTCCACTTATTCTCACAGTAAAGAAAGCACCCCTAGTATTGCACCCCCTAATGCCTGAAGTCACAAAATAGAGCACTAATTTTAGACATTTGTTTGTTTGTTTGCAGTACTAGGGTACTAAACCCAAGGTGTCGTGCATACTTTGCAAGTGCTCTGTCACAAAGCTGCAGCCCCAGCCTATTTTTTTTTTTAATCTTTAAACAAATTCTCGCTAAATTATGCAGGGTGCATTTGGCCTTGAACCTGCAATCCTCATTCCTCTGCCTCCCATGTTGCTGGGATTACAGGTATGAATCACCATGCCCAGTCTTAATTTCAGTTTTTAATGATGACATCACAAAAGCCAAAACATGGGATTAGTAGCCTCCATGAATTCTCTCTCTGCCTCGTTATGGATGCTCGTTTTTGTGTTTCCTTCATTTTATATTTTCTTTCTCTGCCTGGTTTTGGATGTATGTCAGCTCATCCATTTCTATTGTTCACTTTCTATATTTCTTTCCTTCTCCCCTTCATTTTTGTCTCTCAGTAGTTTTCTACCCTTCTTTCCCTCTTCTTTAACAAGACTATAATGTAGAATTCCTCTTTCATTTATGTTTTTGCTTTGTATATTGAACAGCTGTCCATTCCAAGCATTCGGTATTGTTTTCTGTTCCAATTTTTAAAATATTAAATTTTCTGGGTTTTTTTTTTTCCAGTACTGAGGAGTTGAACCAGGTCCTCATGCATGCTTTTTGCAAGCACTCAACCACTGAGCCATACTCCTAGCCCATTTTTTACTTTGTATTTTGAGACAGGGTTTTGCTAAGTTACACTGACTCTGGCCTCTAACTTGCAATCCTCCTGCCTCAGCCTCCTGAGTCACTAGGATTAAAGGTGTGCCCCATTATGCCTGGCTAAATACTAAGCTTTTTATGTATCTTTCTCTTCAAAATATAAAGTACTTTTGAATTATTTATCTTGTGGCTGAATTTTTATCTTCCCTATGGTCAGTATCAACTGGTGGCAAAGTTTCTTGGTGCAACAAAGCACTCTGTGACCAATATTTCTAAAATTCTCTGGAGTCTACTGTTCTCTCCACCAATTTCCAAATGTCCATATACCTTCTTCTTAGTCATTTAAAGTGTTTTATTATTATCATAAAAATAAGACATATTTCAAATACAGATAATAAACAGGAAAAGGACAGTAGTCACCTGCTTTGAGCTTTACTAAAATGTCACTTCCTCAATGAGCCTTTCCTTGGCCACTGTATCTAACACAGTGGCCTCCTTGACCCTTCCTATCTCTTTTGCTTTATTTTCCTCCTTAGTGTTCACCCTTATCTACCATGTATATTTTTTCATTATTTAGCTTCTTATTTTCCCTGTGGAATATTTGCTCCCTGAAAAGATAGATGTTTGTGTGTGTTATTCATTGCTATATCTGCAGCTCCTAGAACAGTACCTGACACATAGTTAGTCCTCAATAGATACTTGTTGAATGAGTAAGTGAAGTTCCTGAACCTTCACCACAGCCCCACACTGTACCTTCTATTATCAGCCCAATTTTAAGGACAAGAAAACTGAGGCACAAAACAGTTGGGTAACTTGCTATGGTTACACCATTAGTAAGTAGAACTGGCATCCTAACCCCAGGAGTCTCATTTCATAGTCACTACTTTATATATACAGAGGGCACGATGAAAAAAGGTATATACATCTTGGGCCAAAAACTTGCCATTTTGCTATTTTAAGGATGTGTCATATGCTTACATTCATTTGATTAACACCATCTTTGGAGTGAATATCTTACTACACATTGCAACCATAATTCAATTCAGCTTTGAAAAGTAATACAGAGATAACATCTTTTACAATGTGTACATCTGCAGCTATGGCACCCTAGCATCTGATCCCGCCTGATCTCAGAAGCTAAGCAGAGTTAGCCTGGTTAGTCCTTGGATGGGAGACCACCAGGGAATACCAAGCGCTGCAGGTTAGGGAGAAGGACCTGGCAATGCACTCCCAAAACAATCTGCCATTGAAAACTGTATGAATAGCAGAGAAGCACTGACAATAGTGCCGAGCATGTCACAGTATCAGGAAGTATTTCATTCTGTTGTACATAGGGTCACTATGAGTTGGACCTGACACGAAGGCACCTAACAATAACAATGTGTATACATTTTGGCACCTCCAGTACATAATCTGTATCAAATTGTTTTTAAAGAATACATATTATTTTAAGGAAAAAAAAATTTGTAGAAACTGTTGTAGTCCCCTTTTTAACCCTTTCCATTTCTGATCCCTGCCATGTCTCCTCAGAGATAATGACTGTCCTGATGCTGGCAGGTCCCCTTCCCACCTTCAGATGTCTGTTTTACTGTGTAAACTGTCTTTCCATTCCATTTGGGTTTCTGGAGGTACACAGGATCTATATCATTAAAACTCCCAAATCCACCTCACAAGGGAAGTATTGACCGCTCTTGTTCCTTTCACTTTCCTATTATTTTTCTCCCTTTTATTTTTTTCCCTTTTCTACGTACAGACACTCATTTTTCTGGCTGAAAATAGAAAGCCTTATCAGATTGGAATAACAGTCCTTCTTGCTGTAGATTTTTTCCCCAAAGACTGGATGAATTTGGGCCTCGTCAGAAAGCCATCTGCTGTGTACGCACAGACTATTCTGAGCCAGAAAAAGAAAATGAAGGAGGGGGAAGCCCTGGGTGGCTCATCTTAAAGTGAAGAGCTGTGGCTTGTGAACTCCACCATCCCCGAACAAAAGCTGACCAGGGTGTGCTGACTGGGCATGGAGCACTGGAGGAGCTTTGCATTGACATGGTGACCTTGCGGAACTCTGAGGCCAATAAAGAAAAGACGCTGACTGAACTGTAAGGGGCTCCACATCAGTACTCCTTAGAACACGCCATGTGGCTTGCAGTCTGCTGCTGGTTTCACCATAGCCACCCCCTTTACTAGTCATAGTTAACTGCTTGTCATTCCTGCTGTGTCAGACCTCAGCAGTGTTGGTCCAGGATTCTCACAGGGCACCTCATCTCCTACCTGGGTGCCTTGGCTGCTTCCCTGCTAGATGAGCAGACCCTCCCCTATGGGCCAACCCCCAGCCCTACCACATCTGCCCCCAAAGCAAGACCAGCTCACAGCAGGAAATTCCATCCAAAGTCAAGAGGTTTAATATTAAAAATATTCAATACTTTCTTAAAACCAATTTAATTTTTAATGTCTATATTTTTTACAAGTACAAAAGTAATATAGCCTGGTTGTAAAACATTTAAATAATACATATGTACCTTACAAAGTTAAAAGCATTTGTAATCCCACTACAGAGATGGTTAATAGTTTGCTGTATACTATTAAAGAATTTTTCACCATTTGCACACTTCTGATTTATATAAAACTGTGTAATACCTTATAGTACCCTATGTCACCTCTAGTTACTTATTTAACAACTGGTTTTATTTTTGTTGTTTTATTGGTAATTTTTAATGTACAATTTAATGGGTCTCATTATGGCATTTCTATATATGCATTTCCTTGTACATTGCTCAAGTTCATTTCCCCTTTACCCTCTCATAACCCTCACCCTCCAATGCCTTCCTCCCCACCAATAGTCTCCCTTCTACTTGCATGTCTTTTTTTGAGTATATCTATCAGTATAAGTGCCTATAGCTGTACCACTGTGGTGTCTGATCCCATCAGATCCTGGAAGCTGAGCAGTCCTGGTTAGTACTTAGATGGGAAAACGCCTGGGAACACGAGGTGCTGTAAGCTTGGGGGAAGGACCTGGCAATCCACTCCCAAAAATCAATCTGCCATTGAAAACCCTATGAATAACAGAGAAGCACTAACAATACTGTTTTGCCTATTGTACTTAGGGACGCTATGAGTCCGACACCAACTCAAGGGCACCTAACAACAGTAACAAAAACATTAATATAAGTACATCCCAATTTTGTTGTAAGGGCAACATACATGATATTCCCTTTCTTTTCTCCCATTACCCTCTCTTCTTGCCCCTCCCCCTTTTCTTTAGTCCATTATCTTTCCCTGCTTAGGACCCTTCTGCTTTAATGATCTACGTGTTTTAATAATGAATACACATTGAAGTCTAACATCCACATATGAGAGAAAATATATGATGTTTATCTTTCTGGGTCTGGATTATTTTGCTTAAATTGATGATCTTTAGATCTATCCATTTTCCAGCAAATGCCATAATTTTGTCCTTTATGGCTGAACAAAACTCCATGTTGTATATACACCAATGTCCTTATCCAGTCATTTATTGAAGGACACCTAGGTTGATTCCATATCTCGGCTATTATGAGTAATGCTGCAGTAAACATGAATGATCAAGTATCTCTATTTTATATTGACTTATATTTCTTTGGATATATTCCCAAATTTTTGTTTGTTTTTGTTCTTGTTTTGTTTAGGCATGGTTTGCTATGTAGCCCAAGTTGTCCTCAAACTCTCCATCCTCATGCATCAGGCTCCTAAGTGCTGGAATTACAGGTATGTGCCACCAAGCCTGGCTTAGCATTTGTCTTTCTTACCAGACTGTAAGGTCCATGAGGACCTAGACTCACATCTTTTAAGTCCAAGTTGGAAGCTCTGTCATTAAAGCACATATTCCTCTTAATAACTGCCAGGAAATCATAACCATGTCCCCAGCCAGAGACTTAACCTGTGTCTAAACTCCCCCCATGGAGACTTTCGCTTTCACATAGAGGGACATAGGCTGTGTTCAATTTTGACATTTTTGAGTGAATGAGTTATGGAGGAAAGATTATTATTTCAGAACATAAAACAGCGTTCAGGGACTGACTTGTGAAGTCTGCTGCTGAGTAAATGATTCCAACATGGAGGTGAGTTCTGTTGTGCGATTGAGCTACAGAACCACAGGCCTCTCTTATCTTTCGGCTGGCTCCCATGCCCCTGGGCTCAGGGCTGCACACAGACAGTTCACTCTGTTCCAGGAGCTATGCAAGCTCAGGGTTCTGTGGTGTTGCCCAGAGGCGAGGCTCTGGATGTGGGCCCTGTAGCGTAGCAAGGCTCTCCATGGCTGGTTAAGTAGAGTGATATTTTAGTCCATATACTCAAGGCTAGGCAAGGAGCCACGGAATTACCATTGGTCCATAGATTCTCTAGCATGGGACCACTGGGGAGAGACTGGCCTCCCAAATGGCTCTGCTTTATGATGTGATCTTTTCTATTTATTCATTTTCCAATCTTATAAAGACTTGGCCCCTTCATTTTCAGAGGGGACAGTTTCCTTCAGGAAGGAATTCATTTTCTTCTTGCCTTCTGTTTTGATTTTGCTATAAGCCAGTTTCAGATACTAATTCTAATATGTTGTTGGTTAGATGCTGTTGAGTCGGTGTCCAATTCATAGCAACCCTATGTACAACAGGTGAAACACTATTGTCAGTGCTTCTCTGCTATTCGTAGGGTTTCTAATGGCTGGTTGTTTTTTGGGAGTGGGTTCTCCCAAGCCTATAGCACCTGGTGTTCCCAAGTGGTCTGTCATCCAAGTACTACCCAGGCCTGACCCTGCTTAGCTTCTGAGATCTGATGGGATCTGCTATAAGCAATTCTAATATGTTGTTATTGTTGTTAGGTGCTGTCGAGTCCTGCCCAACTCATAGCAAACCTCATAGAGTTTTCAACAGCTGATTGTTTTCAGGATTGCCTTGGGAGTGGATTGCCATGTCCTTCTCCCACTTTTGCGGTGCTGGGAATCAAACCCAGGACCTCAGAGACTGCAGAGTGGTGCTCTACCAACTGAGCTAAATCCCAGCTCCCAATTCTAATATGTTGTTGTTGTTGTTAGGTGCTGTCAAGTCGGTATCCGACTCATAGCAACCCTACCTACAACAGGGGAAACACTATTATCAGTGCTTCTCTGGTGTTCATAGGGTTTTCAATGGCAGATTGATTTTTGGGAGTGGGCTTCTGGGTCTGTCTCCCAATTCTAGTATAGCACAGCATAAATTAGTCCTTTCAACATCCATTGCTTTAAAGACAAAAAGAAAATATTTTTTCTTTTTTCCTATTTTTTTTCTTTTCTCCTTTCCTCTCTCTTCCTTCCCTTTGTCCATCTGCCTTTCCTTCCTTCCTCTGTTCTTTTTCTTTCTTCTACCTCTCACTTTCTCCCTTATCCTTTCCTTCCTATATACAGCATTTTTTAAAATATGGTTTTATAAAATCTTTTGTTCATAAAAGGTGTTAATTCTACTTCCCCCAAAAAAATTAGTATGCAAAACTAACTCAACAGATATTAAGTTATCTTAAAAAGTTCTAGTCACCAAAGGTAAGATGTTAGATAGATAGATCATGGATGAGACTATAAAAAACTATACACACTGTCTAGTTTCAAGTATATGTGGGAATTAAGTATATTATAAAAGTAACATTGCAAATCAATAGAGAAAAGATGGAATATTCAAGAAATATTGGTGAAAACATTGGCTAACCATTTGGGAAAATCTAAGTTTGGATCCAAATCTCATTTTTTAGGGACTGATGGTATGGCTCATTTGTAAGCTATTTCTTCCCCCCCCCCCCCAATGATTATTTTAAATGCCAAGGTCTTTTGTTTCTGTATGGTCCTCACTCCCTTTTTTCTCCTGACATCTACAGTTGTACCATTAAATAAGATGTATGATTTAAATTTCAGTTTTATTGAAGCTGAAGGTAGAATTAAGGGGATCACACAGATGAGTGATTTCATTGACTGTCACATCACATGAATTTACATAAAGCTTCAAAAAATCTACACAGCCTCCAAAAATTCTTCTAAAGTAGGTGGAAGAAATGTATATTTATTGAGCACCTATGTATGGTTTGTCAAGCACTGGACTGGGCTGTTTTATTTGTGTCTTCTCATTTAATCCTTATGGGCTGGAGTTTAGCTCAGTAGGTAGAGCTAAGTTCTCTGAGGCCCTGAGATTGATCCCTAGCACCATAAAAATGAGAGAAGGACATGGCAATCCACTCCCAAAGCAATTCCAAAACAATTAGCCATTGAAAACCCTATGAATAGGAGAGAAGCACTGACATAATGCCAGGCATGGTACAGTGTCAGGGAGTGTTGCTTTCTGTTGTGCATAGGGTTGCTGTGAGTAGGACCTGACTCAATGGCACCTAACAACAACAACAACAATTTAATCCTTGTGGCCAAGACATGATGTCAGTAGTATCATGCTCACTTTACAGGGGAGAAAACAGCCCCTAAGAAATAGGATGATCTACAGGAAATTGCACCCACCTGATTCCAGCACCCATGCATGATCTTTCCCCTACACCCACCATCTCTCTCCAATATAGCTATCTTCTGTTAGGTGAGAACTTACACAGCCTAAGTTCTTCCAAGGTTCTGAAGTCCTTGGTGGTCTCTCAAATGGCTTTCAGACCTCAGATGCTTCTTCTCAGCTGCTGGGAGGCATCTGCATTGCCCCTTGTCCATGCACAGATGCACTGTATGGACCACCCAGTTATTACTACTGATGCTTGGAGGCCATGATGGTCTTTCGCTTTGGCCAAAGCTGCTGGAGCCCTGGCTTCCCTCACTGTTAGAAAGCTGGTGGCTCCAATGATAGTTGTGTTCCATGTTTTGGTGCTTTCTTTTCCCATACTCACATCTGATGCTCAGAGGACAGTCTTGAGAGGGGTCCAGAAATGGCCATGCTTGGCACAAGCGACTTGACCCTTCTAAGTCCAACACCTCTGAAAACAGGACATGTCACTATTCTGTATCTGGCAGTGTTGTAGATTTAAAGATCAAAGGCATAAAAGTGCTTAACACAGTGACTGGTGCGAAATAAGCACTTCATGAATGGGTGCCATTGCTCTGTTTCTCTCAGGGGCTCTCAGGTCTACAGCCCCTAGACTTGTCTCAGAGGCCTGCCTGATCGCAGACCCCAATTCACCCATACTTGCTGACCAGGTCATTATGTCTGAACCAAACTGATGTGCTGGACTCCTTTCTGCCTTTGGGACACATTTTCCCCAGCCAGCTCCGTAAGTCCTGGAAGGTCCACCTCACTCCAGGCCTGTGGTCATTCTGGGCTCATCTAGATTCTAGGATGGCTCTGATTTAGGCACAAACTTAATCTGGGGAGCTGAGTCTCTTCTAGAACCTAACAACACCAGGCGGACATGCTCATGGAATCAATATCGAATTAAATTTTTTCCCTGCCCAGCCAGGCGCCATGGTGCATGCCTGTAACCCCCGTAACTCGGAACGCAGAGGCAGGAGGTTCAAAAATTTGAAGCCAGGGGCAACCTGCATAATTTAACAAGATTCTCTCTCAAAATAAAAAGCAAAAAATAGACTGGGAGTGCAGCTCAGTGATAGAGCACTTGCAAAAGCATGCATGAGGCCCTGGGTTGAACCCCCAGTACCACAAAAATAAATACATAAAAAAAATAAATAATATTTTCCCTGCTGATAACTGATCTGGACTACCAAAGGGAAACTGGACTACTACTCAAAATAGAGGTAAAGAGAACCATGTGTGGAATGAAGGAGATCCTTAAGGCACCTCTTAGAATGAATGTTCTCTGCTGACAGTTCTGCCAGTGGCAAGCAGGTGAAGAAGCAGCATCATCCCAGGGAGCAGCAAGCTGCCCATGGGGTCTCCTTCCCTCTCTGCACAGTGAACTCCCAGCATGCTCTCCTCCTCGGGTGCAGCGGAACTGCTAGGAGGCACCCTCTGCGCCAGCTCTTTCTTGCCTCCATTCCCCTATCTTAGTGGTCACTGCTGAGCACTCAGCACTGAGCACTCAGCACTCACCTCAGCAGATCACCGCTGAGAGCTCTCTTTCCCATTGCCACGGCCTGACTGAGGGAAGGCTGAGCAATTCGCTGCAAACTTGGTCCACATCTGTTATAGGCTAGGACTCTAAGAGACAAGGAGAGGGCCCAGTTACAAGCACTTGGTGCTTCCCACCAAGCCCCAGGTTCCCTCAATTATTTCCATTCCCTTAACACACCTGTACTACCTCGTTTTTAAGCATTGGCTCACATTGCTCCTCTCCAAAGAAAGCCTTTCCTCATCTCTGTGTGTGAGACCCTAATGCTTCCTCCACGAGGTCTCCAGACACCCCACCAGCATGAGGATTTCCTCTAACTTCCTATTAGCAAGAATATGTCCCTTCACGTATACATGAGACTCCATATACTTCCATCAAATCGGTGTCCTTCATTTTACTCATGTGAAAACAGCATTCGGAGATGGAGCCCATACTTCCCCTGATTTCTACTGGCACCAAAAATACTGAGTCCTTGACCTGGACTTTGTTGAATGAACTGAGTGAGAGGGAGACCCACCTCTAACCCTTCCCAGCACAGATTGTTGAGTTTAGCCAGGCCAGTGTGGGCGACAGTCCTTACAACCAGTGCAGCAGGGAGTCTCCAAACAGCATGTGCTGCTCAGGAAGGCAGCTTGTCCTGTATCCAAGCCCAGGGTCACTCTAATTTTACATGTGCTGCTCTGCTGGCCAGGCCCTGGGCTGGCCTTGGGGCGTCTGTGCCGCTGACCCAGCTGTGGCCACAATAGGCTGGGATCCAGCCACCGGCATGTCTGTGGCTTCTGAAGGTCACAGGGAAGGTTCCATCTTGAGGCTCAGGATCTCAAGTATTAACACAGTCTCAGCAGAATTTCCTTTTGGTTAATTTGTATTTTTTAGTATCCAATGGGGGGAAAGCAGCTCATTGTTCTGCTCTTAATAAAATAAAATACAATCTGGAGAAGCAGAAAGCTGGTAGCATTACTCAGCTATGCACATCGGATTTTCTCCAAAATTGATTGATAGCTACACATGAGCATACAAAAATGATGTAACTTTGATGTTCCTGGAAAATCCTCATTACACATTTCCCCCCTCCTTGAGGGTTCTCAGTAGCAGACAGTTCACAGGCAAGAATGTTCTAGGAAAGTCACAGGATCTGACTAATGAAATACCGAAAGACAGAGACAAGAGGAAAGAAGGAGAGTGACAACAGTCTTTGGCCATCTACTATATCCCAGACCCTGCGTTAGGCATGACAAAAGCCTTTTCTCATGTACCTTCATTATAGCCCTCTGGGTTAGGTATGATAATAGTTACTGGACAGGCCGGGCGTGGTGGCACATGCCTGTAATCCTAGCGGCTTGGGAGGCAGTGGCAGGAGGATCACAGGTTCGAGACCAGAGGCAGTCTGTGTAACTTAGTGAGACCCTGTCTCAAATAAAAGTAAAAATATGGGCTGGGGGTGCAGCTTGGTGGTCCAGCACTTGCAGAGCATGCAAGCGCAAGGTCCTGGGTTCAACCCTCTAGTACCGCAAAAAAAAAAAAAAAAAAAAAAAATAGTTACTGGACAAATAGAGAAACTATGGTTCAGAAGGGGTAATGAACTTGTCCTGTTAGTGAGGACCAGGGCCAGGTTTGTCTGGCATTGCACTTTCCAGTCTATCAGGTGGCATAAGGTGAGAGAAGTTTGGACTTTGACCTTGATCTCTGGAGTGATGGGTATTTGGCCCTTCCATCTGTGTCTGTCTGTATGTCCATGGCCCCTAGTGCTGCCTGACCTCCCCACAGTCACTAATGAGTATGTGAAATGTCCCACTGCTTTGCTAATAGTAAATGAGCAAACAGTTGAAGGAAATGCCAAGGAGCTCCAGAGCAGGGTGCACGCTCAGCAGCCTCCTTCAGACTTATGAAGGACAGGGTGTCAGGGTTCCTGCAACCCCCAAATTCTTGGTGGTCTTTGCTCATTGGTGCTGCAGTTTCCTTCCAGCTGCCATCTCTTCAGAACATGTTCACAGCTGGCTTCTTCTTCTTTTTTTCTCATCAAAGCCTGTCCCAGCCCAAGACTATATAAGGAGTTCTTTCTGGCTCTGATGAAGCCCCCAGTGATGCTTCTATTTCTAGGGGCCAAAAGGTCTTACTCCTAAGGAATGAATTTGTGACTGCGAAGCTCTTTGGAGTAATGGGTTGGCCAATCTGCAGGAAGATAGATTAAAATAGAGGAGCAATACAATGTTTCCCTCGTGAAGCCTCCAAATTCCATTTAGTGGGCAGTAGCCAACAGCAAGATCAGTCCTTGAAAAGGGGGATGGAAATCCTGGACTTGGTTCTGTGACCACTGGAGCAGTCCTTCCTGAACTTTCTCCTGTGTCCTTTTAAATCCCTTGGAGGGCCACGCAGAGCCATTGCTTCCCCTTCTGCTTCTGGACCTGGCCTCTCTGCCATGGAGCCTCTTCTTTAACTGCCAAGGTCGCTGCTGTCTGCACATGTCAGGACTCCGAGGAATAAGGGGATGTCTGTGGGCCCAGGCGGTCCTGTGACTTGGTCCCAGGGAGGATCAACTGAGTCAGGTGGTGGCTTTCAGGGTGAGACAGAGGCCAAAATCCTGTTCCTGGCCTCAAGGAACTAGACTCATAGGGGCACATGGTGACTTCACCATACATTCACTTATT
Source organism: Pedetes capensis (assembly GCA_007922755.1). Taxonomy (NCBI): domain Eukaryota; kingdom Metazoa; phylum Chordata; class Mammalia; order Rodentia; family Pedetidae; genus Pedetes; species Pedetes capensis. The sequence goes on along the minus strand of VMDO01008035.1, from coordinate 39,582 downwards.
TTTGGTACCTACAAGTGGTACCTACAAATGGCAAAAACCTAAAATGTGGGCCTGTTTAGTAAATGGATGGATGGGTGGGTGAAAATAGATTTGAAGAAAAAAAAAAGAACATTGCATATTCTGGGAACTGAGATTATTTTGGAGCAGAAAGTCCACTTTGGTGGCAAAGGCAAGAATATTCTTCATTCAAAAACTATCTATTGACTACTTTGTTTCTGATACACACTTTAGCTGAGTCTGCAGTGAGGGACCAGACACTCATAGCCTGGAAGCTGGAGAGGGGAGCCAACTGGAGCTGGATAAACAAGCTCCTTCATCCTCAAAGACACCCTTTTCTCTCCCCCCTTAATCTTTGGTATTTTACAAGGTCTTCTCCTCAGCCCCTTTCACTCTGTACCTCCTTACTCAACACCTTCACCCCCAAGTCTGTGTTCCCAAAGCCTGTCTGAGCCTCAGATCCATTTTTGGCAGGATGAACTGAGTCTTGCAAAGATCACTGCTGGGTGAACTGCCAAGTGCTTCCCATGCTCACTGGCGTATGCAGGCCAAGTGCCAAGGAAGGACAGTTCAGTTAAGAGAGTTTAGAGGTGAAGAGGAAGAGGAGAACCAAGATAGCGGGCGAGAGTAGAGAAATTCTTAGGTGTCTGCTCTCTGGTAGGCAATGAAATGATTATTCCCTAACTTCTCTTGAAGTCCTTGGCATATTGCCTATTATCATCTATATGTAATACCTACTATACTAATTAACATATTATTGATTGTTGGTGTTAGGTGCTGTCAAGTCAGATCTGACTCACAGCAACCCTATCTACAACAGAATGAAACACTCCCTGACAATGTGCCATGTCCAGCACTGTGTCAGTGCTTCTCTGCTATTCATAAGGTTTTCAATGGCTGTTTGTTCAGGATTGTTTCAGGAGTGACCTGCCAATTCCTTCTCCCATTTTTGCGGTGCTGGGGATCAAACTCAGGGCCTCAGAGAGCACAGAGCACGTTACTCTACCAACTGAGCTAAACCCCAGCCCCATATTATTAGTACTATATTAGTATTAATCATGTTACTATAATAGCCACCACTGGAAAGTACTTATTGAGCACCTGTGTGACAGGTGCAGTTTATTAATTAATGCACTGTGGAGTCAACTGTGGAGGCTGAGGGTGGCACAATGTGCAACAAAGCACGAATTACAGTATCAGGATGGATGTGGGAAAATGAGTGAGGCCTTCCAAAGGGCACCCCCACCTCTAGTTACAGACCCATGGTACAGATGTCATTGCATATCATCACGTGTGCTAGGTGCTCTTGAAGATCTTGGGGATGCAGAACCAGGTGGTCAGCTGAAAGCCCTGTCCTCCAGGGGCACAGCTCTCTACTGCTCATCACTTCCTGTCCCAGCCCAGATAGCATGCCCAACAGTGAACTCACATTTTCCCATCCCCCAAGCTCACTTCTTGTGGTTTCTTCATCTCAGTTCATGGCACCTGTGTTCCATGTCTTGGCAAAGAGCACTCTTATCCATGCAGTTACTTAAAACAGAAACACAGTGCCATCCTTCACTTTTCCCCACTATTGACTCCTAAGCCCATTCTGGGTGGCAATAACACCATCTATCTGAGCACAGCAAGCAGAAATTGTTGCTTTCCATGTTTGTGTTTCCTACTAGACTGTGTGCTCATCTCTCTATCACAGTACCTGGCATTTGGAAACCCAATAAATATTTACCAAATGGAGGCAGGACTAAATTGTAAGAGAGTGAGTACGATAAAATTGAATCCTCCAGACCTTGGAAATGTCCAGTTATCAGCTGCTCCCCTCCCCTCTTTTCTTCTACCTTTACCTTTTCCCTCCGTCTTCTCTCCTCCTCTCTGTTCTCCTCTCCTCCCTCCCTCTCTCTCTTCCTTCCTTCCTTCCTTCCTTCCCCACCCATGCACCCCTGTCTCCCTCTCACATCTCACTATGTAGCCCAGGCTGGCCTGGAACTCTCTATGTAGCCCAGGTTGTGCTCAAACTTGCAAACTTCCTGCCTCAGTCTCCCCAGTGCTGGGATTACAGAAATGCACTACCATGCCCAGCTCTGTCCACCTTTCTTAAGGCTCTGGCTCTGGCCAGTTAACGACAGCTTTTGCTGTCTATTTCATCTGCCATCTGACAGCATCAAAGCACATCACTGTTTCTATTCCAAAATCATCGCACCCAGGCCTCTTAAGATCCAAGCTGAATTCCTGCCGTGGTCTGGACTCCCCCTGTCTCCCAAGGCCTGGCCTGCAGTTTCTAGGCAGCCCACCCTGCTCAGCACATTGCGGTCCTCTCCAGATCACACCCCTCCCCCATTAGGTGTGTGGATTCATTCATACCTGGACCAAGGCTCCTCTCAGCTTAGCAGAGAAGGACTGGAGCCACCTGTATTTACATCTGTATTTACAGCTGCCCCCCATCATTTGCATTACTGCCCGCCACCCCTCCCCCCACACCTCCATCTGTGGAAAATTAACTTCTACAAAACCAGTCCTTGGTGCCAGATGACTTCTGGCACTAGCCTACTCAGACATATCGCACTCTATTTTACTCCTCGCCTTGCTTTTTTTTTTTTTTTTTTTTATCCGGTACTGGGGGTTGAACCCAGGGCCTCACGCCTGCATGTTCTGCAAGTGCTGGACCACTGAGTTGCACCTCAGCCCATTTTTTTTCACTTTTTTTTTTGAGACAGGGTCTCACCAAGTTACGCAGACTGCCTCTGGTCTCAAACTTGCGATCCTCCTGCCTCTGCCTCTGTCGTAGTTTACCTCTGTGACATAAGTCAGAACATGCCAAGCATTAGCAAAGCTACCACACTCAGTTGTGCAGGATGTTTACTGCACAAAAGCACCCATGAAGGGGAAGCTGGGGACAGAAGTCCAGGCCATGACCTGCTCACCAAGCCATGCAGCCCCGCACAGGCTGCACCTGCCCAGAGAGACCTTCTTTCTCTAGTTTACACAGTCTTCTGCAGGCCAGGGCAAGAAATGAGAGAAAAATGAAAGAGAAAAAGAGAGAGATGGTACGAGGGCAAAGGACAACCAGGTTCTTGGGATGGAAAAGTCCCCTGACAGCAGATCTGCTCAGATCCTTGCACAAGGGTCCCCCAGGAAAAAGGGAGCCTTAAGTGACTGTTGCAAAAGACTTCTTTAAAGTGTTGAAAAGTAAAGATGTCACACTGAAAATGAAGGTGTGCCTGACTCAAGCCAGGATATTTTTCAGTTGCATTATATGCTTGTGAAAGCTAGTTGTTGTTAGGTGCCATCAAGTCTGTGTCTGACTCATAGCGACCCTATGTACAAAAGGGGAAACACTATTGTCAGTGCTTCTCATAGAATTTTCAATGGCAGATTGATTTTTGGGAGTGGGTTGCTGGGTCCTTCTCCCAAGCCTACAGTATCTGGTGTTCCCAGGTAGCCTCCCATCCAAGTACTAACCCGGCCCCACCCTGCTTAATTTCCAAGATCTGATGGGATTGGATGCCACAGAGCTATGTCTCCAGGCTTGTGAAAGCTGGACAATGAATAATAGAGAGACAGGAGAAGGACAGATGCCTTTGAATTATGGTGCTGGAGATGAATATTGAATATACCATGGATTGCCAAAAGAACCAACAGATCTGTCCCATAAGAAGTGCAACCAGAGTGCTCCTTGGAAGCCAGGATGGCTAGACTGCATCTTACATATTTTGGACATGTTTTCAGGAGGGACCAATCTCTGGAGAAGGATATTATGTTTGGGAAAGTGGCAGGTAAACAAAAAAAAGGAAGACCCTCAACTAAATGGATTGACACAGTGGCTGCAACAATGGGCTTAAATATTAAAAAGATCCGGGTGTCTGGCACAGTGTCAATGTTTTCTTCTGTTTTACATAGGGTCTCTATGAATTGGACTCCACTCGAGAGCACCTAATAACACAATTGACTTCCAAGGTGAGACACACCCATGGGCAAAAGAAGAAGGAAAACCCACTGCTTTTGCTCTATGGAAAAGATAAGAAGGCTGCTCTGGTGGCACACGTCTATAATCTCAGTGACTCAGGAGACTGAGGCAGGAGGATGGTGAGTTTGAGTCCAGAGGCAGCAGATGCACCTTAACAAAACCCTGCTTCAAAATAAAAAATAAAAAGAAAAGAGGTTGGGGGTGCAGCTTGGTAGAACATTTGTCTAGGATGCACAAGGTCCTGGGTTCAAAGCCCCCTATACTATGATTTTAAAAGAAGAAGAAAGAGAAAAGAAAGAAAGGAAGGAAGGAAGGAGAAGAGAAAAGAAAAGAAAAAAAAAAAAAAAAAAAAAAAAAAAAAAAAAGAAAGAAAAGAAAAGAAAAGAGAAAAGAGAAAAAAAGAAAAAGGTTTCCAGAAAATGCATCCCACCCAAGTGACCAGATCCCTATGTTGCACTCTGGCTGCCCTGGGTCTCATTCCTCATCACACTGCTTCTGGAGAGTCTCACCAGGTAAAGCAAATGCTTCAGAGGTAAAGGCAGTGCCATTTCTTTCCCATTACCACCAGTGCACTTGAATATATTGACACTGGCCAATTTCTGTACCTGGGTGCTGGCCCCTCCCTGCTGCTGTACCTCCACCCAGGTGAGCCTGGGCCCACAGTTTCCTTAGGCATTTCCTTTCATGTGCCCGTTTCTGACTCTCATATGAATTCTGTGGGTGGGAAGAATGACAAATGGATTTTTAAATGCTACAAGACTCTCAAAGCTGAAAATAAAGATCAGTGACAGTCCCTAACCCTCTTGTGCCTGGTCTCTGCTTACTGGCTTCTCCATACTCTGGCAAAACAATGAAGAGGGGCTTTCACTTTAGGATCCAAGAGGCAACACTGCAACCTGTATGTCACCCGAGGTCAGTGACTCTCTGTTGACATGTTGGTGACTCAAAGCTATTCAATACTAACTCACCACAAACCAGGGCTAGGAAGGATTGCAACCTCTGCTGACTAGCCCATGAGGCAGATTAAGAGTTTTATAAATATCTTTGCTGTGTTTAGCATGTGTAATGCCCAGGAGTAACTATTACAATAAGCCAAATGATAGTTTTACTTCAGGCCTCCATCCTGTAAGACCCATAGGCACAATTATATTAACAAATAGAATTGACAAAACCTACAAAATCGAACAGTAAGTCAGCAGCTGTTTCAGGGGAGTGATCTGTCCCCTTCCCTGCCACCTTACTGAGAAGTCTGTCAGGCTGTGTGCTGAGTGGCCTCACTCAGAATGCCAAGAATTAGGGAAGTTGTCACACAGGCCACCTTCCTGGAGCCTGTCCCAGGACCTGTTTCCCAACTTCTAGAGGTTGCAGGCCACCACTTCTCAAAAGCCCAGGGCCACCTCTGCCTTCACAAGAACCTTTTAATTTCTTCAGATATACCCTCAACACCTTTGAGTTTGCTGATCTAAAAAATGGAAATAATATTCTCTTCCCCATAAAATTCTTTGGAGGATTGAATGAATGACATACGTTAACCATATCAGCAGACCCTCAACAAATGATAAACACTGTTGATCTCTGGAGTAACAAAAGGGTTACTAATAACAGAGGGGTTACTAGTGTAGGTCTTCTCCCTGGCCTTCCGTCTCGAGGTCAGCCAGAATGCCAGAAGCTGTAGTGGAAGGAAGGTGAACCTCTTCTTGCTACGTGACATACACTGTGCTTGGGTTGCCGCCTGTGTGCTGAACACCTAATGAAGACCACTTTGTATTCACATCACTGCAGGTCCAGAGGCTGAACACAACCTGAAGAAAGACTCCCAGCTCCTGACCTGGATAAGCAGGTGACTAACAGTCACTGGAACAGATAGCTTCATCAATAGTAAAAGACACTTCACACAGACAGAGCATAAGACACATAACCACTTTTTTTTTTCATTCTGCTCTTAAGGAAGGACAGGAATCAACCTTTAAGAAGATGATGTTTGACAGCAACACAAACAAAAACATTAAGGGAAGCATTATAATTGGGCGTGTGTCCAAACCCTCATGCTGTGTCGCACAGCAGGGAGAGAAACCCAAGCTGCCAGGCCAGAATAGCAGAAAAGAAACCATGCCAAGTACCTTGTGCAAAAGCAAGCCAAGGATGCTGGATGCTGTAGATTAGATGTTCAGGGGTGGCTCTGTTATTACCTCTGAAAATTAAGTTAGAAAAGCTTCATTAAGAACTTGGAGTCAGAACAGGCTCTCATTTTGCAAGCCTAAACAAAAAATGAATGTTGGAAAGGAAACCATTCCCCTCAGTGGATTTGAGGCTCAGTCCCAAACCAAACCCAAGTGTGGACTGTTATCACTGGAGAGGTGTCATGGTTTGAATATAAAGGTCATGTGCTTTAACACTGAGTCCCCAGCTGGTAGCACTGTCCTGGAAGGTTGTAGAATTTTGGGAGGCAAGTCTAGCTTGGCAGAAGCAAGTCATGGGGGGGTGGTATCCCAGAGCTGTAGTTCTGCTCTCTCTCTGTTCCTAGTTCACTTTGCCATAAGGTTGTCTGACACAGACCCAGCCACCACCCTGTCTTCCCACTGCCATCATGGACTGATCCTCTAACTGTGAACTTCAGATAAACCTTTCCATCCATAAGTTTGTTTTGGTTGGGTTTTCTGCTACAGTGATGACAGCTGACTAATACAAGAGGTAATCCAGCAGACCTCCTCAGATTTAGAGCCATGAAGACAATAAGACATGAGGGAAAAGGAGCTTGCCTGTTTCTGAGGCTAAGAATGACAAGCCTATGAAACAGACTGTGGATGACAGTATAATATGGAGATGGAGCTAACTGATAGTAACTTGGGTTAAGAAATTCAGATTGACAGAGTAATGAAGACAGATTATACTGCCCTGAAATCAAAGAGTCTCATTCCTCCTGTCCCTACCATTCATCTCTATGTTAGCTTTCTATCACTATAACAAATACCTGAGACAATCAATTTATGAAGAGAAAAGGTTTATTATAGCTTGCAATTTTAGAGGTTCAAACCAGAATCAGCCCCGTTGCTTTTGAGTCTGTGATGTGGCAGCACATGAGGATAGGAGGATGTGGTGGAGCAAAACCACTCATCCCATCGCGAGAAAGTGAAATAAAGGAAAAGAAGGGGCTAGTCCAACAATCTCCTGCAGGGGCACACCCTCAATCACCTGAAGACCTCTCATTAGGCATCATCTCATAAAGGTTCCACCACCTCCCAATAGTGCCTAGCTGAGAACCAAGCCTTTAACACATGGGCCTTTAGAGAACATTCAAGATCCAAAATCCCCACAAGTACAGTGAAGTGTTACTCTGCAGCCTAAAGAATCATTGGGATCCATACAATGGATGAGAAAAAAATCTTTGGGAAAAAAAAACTGGTTTTCTGTGTTTGCTATAGTACTTGGGATACTCAAGACTCTAAAGGATGATTTTAAAATATGCACTAAAAAAGTAAGGAATAGAAACCAGAGTTTAAAGGCCAAAGACCAAGAGAGGAGGATTTGTGTGCTAAATGACTCTATTGTCTATAGCTTTCTTTCAAGGGAAGTGGTCCTGAGTGGCAATTTCTGCATAAAGCTGTAAAACGAGGCGATAACTGAGAGAATTTGATTCCCCCCCCCCCATACTCTGCCCTTAGTTAGTTTTACAAGAATGAGGGTTTGGCCAAAATTAAACATAGTGGGCTGAGCATGAGAAAGGCTATCTCTGAGGAAGCTTGGTATAAACCTTGCTGCAACAGCCCCGTATCTTCCAGTTTGGGTGACAGAACTCAGTTCACAGGAGCATACACAAATAGAGAATTTATTAGCTCCTAAGAGGGCTTCAGGGGCTCAAACACTTTTGTTTGTTGATCTGTTTGTTTGTTTGTTTTTAACAACAGGATCTTACTGTGTAGCCCAGGCTAGACTCAAACTCATGGTCCTCCTGCCTCAACCTCCCTAGTGCTAGGATTACAAGTGTGAGCTGACCCCACACCCAGCCCTTCAAGCAATGTCTTTAAGTCTACTTCTCAGCTGTTCCTCTGAGTATTGACTTCATTTTCTTCAAAGGATGATCACGTCCTCTGAGCCTCTGGACCCCTGGAGAAGATGGGTGCAAGTAACTCCACCATCACCCTTAGCACTGTTGTCTAAGAAGAAGGAGAAACTGCTCTCCTCTGGTTGCCATATTACTGCTAGAAGAAGACTCTGATTGGCTGTGCTTAAGTCATGTGCCCAATTCCCTGCCAATCACTGTGATAAAGGCTACAGGGCCACTCTGATAAGCCAGGGGGCAGCTTCCCACCCTGTGTTGAAGGAAATGAGATCAGCTCTCCCTTAACCATATGGAATGGGTTCCTCAAGGGAAAGTCGGGCTTTATTATCAGGAGATGTGGAGATGAAGTAGACAGGCAAAACAACAAATGTCCCCTAGTTCTGGACAGTAGGAAACCTCCACTTTGCAAGGAGGTAAATTCATGCTGCCAGAGCCTGCCTGCTAGCATAAACTTTACTCAGAAATAGGATGAATCTGTTGGCCTTGAGTTGGAATCCAGTTTCCATGAAAAACATGGAACCCTCTCCCCACCATCTTAAAAGTAGTGGGACCTGGAGTGATTTTACTACTGAAAGGATGGGCTTCTGAGACACTTAGGGATGGCTTGCAGGTTACCTGAGCTCCTCTCATCCTCACATCTGTAAAGAGCCAAAAGAGCAGAGCCAAGCAGCCTGCATCCTGTGGCTGAGAGCACTCCAGCCCCTGAGCCCCAGGCTCTCTCCTCTGTTTGTGGGTCCACTGTGGTTGTTTAGTAAACAGGCACAGTGAAGCAGTGCATTCCTTCCAGGCTCCAGCATAGCCCGAGGTACCAAGGGGGTATGGGTAGATATTCACTGAGGCCCTTTCCCCGAAGGTGAAAATAAATACCTGGGGAAGAATTTGTAGGCAAAATGACCTGGCTTCCCTATTGTTAATTTATCTTTCAGCATATGACAGCTCTGGAAAAGACTTGGATGGGTGTTCCAGGAAACACTCACACGAGTAAACAGAGACACATGCCCAAAGCCCATGCACCTGTTTCCATCGAGTTGGTGGCTGTGGAGTATTTGACAACTCCTTTCCTGCAGAAAAGCATTCCAAGCCAAGGAGAAGACAGCTCATTTATCTGCTCAACAAGATTGGAGGCAGCATAGCCTTGGAAGATCCCCACCTCACAGCAGCAGGCCAAAGCTCAGAGTTTTGGCAAGTGTCTCCTGCTTCTCGCCATGATGCTGCCATGGAAAATGGTCAGCAAGGCTGTCTCCCACTGGGTTCTAAACGCCATCACAGGTGGTCTTGGGTAAATCCAGAAAAGTATTTGTATCCTATTACCAGCTGAATCATGTCCCTGCCACTTCATCCATTAAAGTTCTAAACCCCAGGACCTCAGAATGTGGGTGTCATGGGAGCTAGGATCTTTACAGAGCTAATTAAGTTAAAATGAGGTCATTAGGGTGGGCTCTAATCCAGTGTGGCTGGTATCCTCATAAAAGTCAGTTAGGAGACAGGTGCTCACAGAAGGAAGCCGAGGTTCAGACACAGAGGGAAGGTGGCCGTCTATAAGTCAAGGAGAGAGGCTTCAGAAGCAATCAACCCTGCTGATATGACCCCTTCAGATCAGAATTCCAGCCTCCAAAATTGTGAGAAAATATATGTCTATTATTTAAGCCATCCAGGTGTGGAATTTTGTTTTGGCAGCCCTAGCAAACTAACATGTGCCTTAAATTTACAAACCTTTTAAATCATAAGCTCACTGAATTTTCACAATAATCCAGTTGAATAGAGTGTTAACTCTCCATTTTATTGGTGAGGAAACTGAAAGTAAGAAACTAGCAGCATGAAGTGACATTGCTCATAAATGGCAGCGCCTTGGACCCTGATTCCCTATCCTGTGTTCTTCTGATGGACTCTGCTTCCTATTTGCAAAGTGCTCAGTGTAGGGCACTGCCTAGAGAGGCATTTCACCCCAGTGCCTATCTAGGCCCCTTGGAGGACTGAGGCTTGTTCCCCAGGCAATCACCTCTGCCCTATATCCGGGAACTCAGGGTCATCGAGCTCCTCAAGATGGCACTGGCATCCAATCCCTCACCTCAGACCCCTTGACACTGGCTGTTTCCAAACCCCTGAATGGCTCCTGATTGAACCGTTCTGGAACCACCCCTGATTGGCTACTTTTACAAAAACCAAATTTGCATATCCCCCCTGATTGGCCAAAACTCATATGGGGTGATTGCCTCTGATTGGCCCCCAGCTAGCCCCTGGAGAGTATATAAGGACGGTACATGGAGCAGTCTGGGTCCATTCCATTGACTGGGACAGACAAGGAAACAATAAAGAGCTGTTGGAGCAGGGCACTTGGAGTCGGCGTCTTCACTAGGAAGAAAGAAGCAAGGAGCCGCCATGGGCATCAGCCTCTGGGCCTGCCCTTTTCAAGGCTTCTCAGAGCAGCCATGGGCATAAGCCTCCTTTCTGGGTGGTGCAGCTCTTGGGTGCTCGGCTCCCCCTCACCAGATGACGGGTCTTCAGCAGCTGGTTCCTGCTCACAGCTGGAGTGAGTCCAGTTGCAGGGCAATGCCCTACAGCTCAGCACCCTTATTTTCATGTGTTTCTCCCCATTGGCCACAAAAATGCAGGTTAATGTTGGCTACTTTCATCTGCAGATAGGCCAAGTGTTTAAAAAACTTGGGTTTACACAAGGGTTTGGTAACAGGGACAGTCTTTGTTTTAGAAACCTTTCTGTTGCTATGATAAAATATCTGAGAAAATCAACTTTAAAGGAGGAAAAGTTTATTTGAACTCACCATTTCAGAGATTTCTGTCCATGGGCTGTTGGCTCTGTCATTTTAGGGCCTGTTGCAAGGGAGAACATCATGGCAGGAATATATATGGCCAAGAGGACTGCTCACCTCATGGTGGCCAGGAAACAAAAGAACTCAGACTCAGTTGTCCACACCTGTAATCCCAGCGACTCAGGAGGCAGAGGCAGAAGGATTGCAGTTTTGAGGCCAGAGGCAGCCTACATAACTTAATGAGACGCTGTCTCAAAATAAAAAATAAAAATAGGGTTAGGGGTGTAGCCCAGTGGCAGAGTATTTGCAAAGTATGTGCAAGGCCCTAGGCTCAACCTCTAAGTCTTCCCCCTAAAAAAAAAAGAAAGAAAAAAGAAAAGAAAAGAAAAGAAAAAGGAAAAACGAAAAAGAAAGAGGAGGGACCTGGGTCCCAATGTCCCTTTCAAAGGTACAACCCCATTGACCCCACTTCCTTCTACTAGGCAGGTCCCACCTTGTGAAGGTTCTGCCACCTCCCAACAGCACCACGGGCTGGGGACCACACTTCCAACATGTAGACCTTTGAGAAACACTTAACAGTATTCAGTTGGCTCCTAAAATTCTGGGTCACTGTGATATGATGATTTCTTCTTTCTCCCGTTCACTCTTCCAAATCCAAAGAACCAAGGACCACTGCTGGTACAGAGGGGTAACCAGCCCCACCTCTAACACCTACTCAAGGTAAGCTGACTGCAAGTGATCCAAGGTGCAAACACTGAGCACCTAAAGAATTCTAGGTGGTTTGCTGGCCTTGCTGCAGAGGGCCAGGACTGACTGGGTACCACCTACTGGGAAGAAAACTGATCTGGGAACCAGGTTCACCTGGGTTTTTTTTCCGGGGACTATTGATTCAAAATGGGACAAGGACCTGACAACCCACTCCCAAGATAATCCTGAAACAATCTGCCATTGAAAACCCTATGAGGGTCACTATGAGTCGGATACCGACTTGACGGCACCTAACAACAACAACAACATTGATTGAAAAGTTAATGGGAAAATAAGCAAAGGAGGCAGACTAGCAAATCCCAGTGGTTCAGGTTCTTTATTCTTGTTTGTTGGGGGGAGCAAGGGTAGAAGTACCTGATAGTAAGCAAGATTTTAAAATAATTTTTATTTATTGCTCAAACATCAGGATCAATATCGGAATACATAAAAGAAAGGGGAAATTATAGCCACAATTCTACCACTCAATTTTTTTTCTTTTTCAGTCTTCCTCTGTCCTTGTCCAGATGCACATATAATTTTTACAGCTATATTCATGGCAAAAATGAGATTTTATATTTTCATTTAACACCATCATGTAGCATTTTTCCAAGTCACCACATAATCCTCATTATATTTTTTAATGGCCCCATATAACTTGAAGCAATAGAACCATCACGTGCACAACCATTCTCCATTCCTTAGTCATTTAGGTTGTTTCTAATTTTTCGCTTCAAGTGATACATCCTCCTGCAGCCTGCAGAATAGCAGAAGATTCCTGATTTCATTAGGAATTGTCTGGTATCAAACAGGGGCTCCATTTGTAGGTGGTTTGCCCAGGAGTTAGTTGCCCACTATGGGAAAGGATGGAAAGTCAGCATGATGGCAAGATGCGTGGGGAGGGCCCCTTGGGAGCCAGCAAGCAAGGCTGGAGCCATCATCCATTTTCCCACCAGTCTTCCCCATCTCTCAGGGGCCCATGGCAGCTGCTCTGCTGGTAAGGTTGGAGGCAGCCTCGACACAGAGTCGATGGTAGAGGGTCCTGATTTGGCTCCTGCAGAAGCAGAATCAACAAGGAGCTACCTGGACAGGCTCTGAGCTTCTAAGTCTTGGCACTCCCCCAGCCTTGGGCCTCCTGAGTGTAAACACCCAAGATGCTCTGGGGACCTAACTGCCCATCCCCGGAGCTGGAGCCAAAGAGAAATGGTGTGTTTTGCTGCTTTCAGCAAGCTGCAGTCTGGCTGACCTGATGCTGGCTCTCTCTGCTTCTTTGCAAGTTCTGCCTAAGGGGACAGGCAGTCCCTGCCCCATCGTGGCCTGGCACCACCTCCTATGCCTTGTCAGTGCCAACTGGGACTCCTGGCCCTGGAGTTTCTTGCCTGACTCCTTGGGGAAAAGCACCCTGATGAGAACTGCTGACAGCTTTTAGAAATGGAAACAAGTAGGAAGGCAGAGGATGTTCCCATTGCTTTTAAGGTCAGCTCTACTTGGAGAGAATTCAAAATGCAAGCATACTAATGCAGGCACTGTAGGGCAAGTTAACTTATTGCCTCCTGGTTGCAGGGTCAGTCCTGTCCCATAGAATGACTTGAATTGTGGAGTGCAGTTGTGGGGCAGAATCCTTTGGAAACTTCCTCACCATCTTCTCCATGGTTGATCTCAAGGTCACTCTGGGCTTGTCTTAAGGAGTAAAAGAAATAGCCAATACTTTCTGAGTATTTATTGCTCAGGACTATGCTAATAAGTACCTGTGCTTTACATGGGATCTCAAATAATCCTCAAAACCCTATGAAAATAAAAATGATTGTTATTACCCTTATTCGATAGATGAGAAAACAAAGATGCAGAAAGATCAAGTACCTAACCCCAAGTTACAGAGCTGGTAAGTGGTAATCAGGCAGAGTGACTGCATGCACAAGCTTCCTGCAAGGAACACCTTGTTCTGCTTGCCTTGCCACAAGCATAGCAAAATAATAATAACTGAGCCCTTAGTAAATGACAGGCGCTTTACTAAGAGGTCTGCTTGCATTCCTCTAGCCTGTGAATGAGGAAACAGAAAATTAGAGAGGTGACTTCACGTCTCCCAAAGTCACACAGCTAGTGAGTATGGCAGAAACTATTTTCCTCTGAATTCCAATTTCTACTTCTTGTAGAATAACAGACCCCTATTTTTAGCTGAGCATGTGGCCTTCTAGAATTAAGACTGCACTCCCCAGACTCTGCTGAAGCTAGATATGTTCATATGACTGAATAGTGGGCAACAGATAGAAGCAAACATGGTCTGTGTGCCCCCTCGCCATATTGGCCTTCTCTCCTGTCCTCCTTCCCTGCTGGTGGAGTGCAGACACCGCGGTGGAGCTGGAGGTGCCAGCCAAAGCCATGATGTGACCAAGGCCATGAGCAGCAGAGCCACAGGGTAGCAGCAACCTGGGCCTCAGAGGATTCCATGGAGCACACTGACCAATTATGAGGCGACTTCCTCTAGACTTTGACCTTAAAGGGAAATAAGCATCCACCTTCCCTAAGCTGCTATTATTTTGGAGTTTTCTGTCATCTATGGCCCAGGCTAACCCTCATCAACATAGTAATAGAGCTAGAATTCGAACCACTTTGATTCCAAAGGCCAAACTTAACCACTTCGACATGTCATTTCTACTACGACACTCTATGTGCAACTTGGGTCACCTTGTTGTTGTTGTTAGGTGCCGTCGAGTCGGTATCCGACTCATAGCAACCCTCTGTACAACAGGGGAAACACTATTGTCAGTGCTTCTTTGCTGTTCATAAGGTTTTCAATGGCAGATTGATTTTTGGGAGTGGGTTGCCAGGTCCTTCTCCCAAGCCTACAGCTTCTGGTGTTCCCAGGCGGTCTCCCATCCAGGTACTAACCAGGCCCGACCCTGCTTAGCTTCCGAGATCTGATGGGATCGGATGCCACAGGGCTACAGCTGCAGGCTTTGGGTCACCTTACTATTGCCAAAAATTTCCACTCCCTTCCTTTGGCCAATTAATATTCACCAAGTGGCAGACTCTGTGCTAGCTAGGGAATATCCAAGGATAGAAATGTGAGTGTGACTTGATTGGCACACTCGAGGAGCTGGCAGCCCTTTTTGGAAGACAGATGGCTAAATAAATAAACAAAAGGCAGTGCACTGTGTCCTGCAATAGAGACATGCACAGTGCGGTTGGACACAGCATGGGGAGCCACTCCGCCTGCTGGACCTCCTAAGTGGTGTTGAGCAAGTACGAAGTGCACTGGTTCTCATCCACCAGTGCATTTAAAAATTTTCATGTATGCATATATGTATATATGTATTAAGACAGAGGCTCACTATGTAGCAGGGTGGCCTTGAACTCACAATCCTCCTGCCTCATCCTCCTAAGTGCTGGAATTACAGGTGAATGCCACTACACCTGGCTTTACCAGCATTTAGACCTTGGACCTCCAAGACTCCCTCTGGCCTAGAAATGCAGCCTAGAATTTCATATTCTAATCTGTTATCACTGGAGTCTCCTACAGCTGTCCCCTTGGCAATCCAGACCTTTTCTGTTTACCGGACACAAAGTCGTGAGGAAAAATGTGTGCAGGGTCCTAAAGCCAACTCTCTCACAAGAAGAAGCAAATGGAAGTGAGAGACCAGAAGGCCACAGTGGGAATGGATAAAAACTTCACAGCATTTCTGTGAAAAGCCAGAGTTCTGTGTGTAATTACTCTGCACTCAGAAATTGTGTTTCCAATGTGAACTTTCTACCTGTTCTTCTAACGACGGAGCTGCTGTCACTGTTAATAAAGCACAGACCTGGCTTTCCCTGATTGGAGCCAATTAGAATTACCTCCAGAGGGCAGCCAGGGTGGCTTCACTGCTAATGAGGGTAGCTGACGTCTTGGCGTTGGCTTATTTGCCTGGCCGTGAGGGGATGGGATAACTTATCCTACCAAGAGGTCTCCTTCCCTCTCCCATTGCCACCAATAACTCTACTTGAGTATTCCCTGAGTGTCAGCGATGACCAAGGCAATGCAATTCACTGGTGGAAGGGGCTACCTGCAGGGTATTGAGGCCAAGCAGCATTTGCTCTTACTCAGCAGATACTTATTAAGCAACTATTAAGCACTTGGTGTGTCATAGTCAATAAGACACGAGCAGAGGTAAATTTACCATGGAGACAAAGAAGTGTACGCTTAGGTCCCACTGCTGGACAAGTTCTGAAAGGAGCCCTGGCAATGTGTTCATGTCTCATTACACTCAGGCTTCCCCTGTCATACTTCTGTTCATGCTGGTGGGCATTGAAGAGGCCATGGGAGTTTGGAAAGTCTGGCTAAGGTGAAATTAAGTTGGGGATACAACTGGCTTTGGGAATTTGTGGGACATGCTTTAGGTGGTTTGCAGTCCCTATGAATCATCAGTCTTTGCTGGCCAGCTCAGTGCAGAACTGGCTTCCAGGAACACTGTTCCCCATGGTGCTGTCTTACCTGGCATTGAGACATTCAGGTGCAGGGCCAAAGATCATAATGGACTAGAGAGTGTCCTATATTGCAGTGGTCCCCAACTTTTTGGCACCGAGGACCAGATGATAATTTTTCTATGGAGGGGAGGAGCAGGATGATTCAAGCACATTACTTTTATTGTGTAAATACAGATGAAGCTTCCCTTGATTGCCCACCACTCACAGGTACAGATCCATAGCCCAGGGGCTGGGGATCCCTGCCATATGGAACCTGCTCTGGAAGTTCATGGGTAGTGAAGAAGAAACAAGAGTTGAATTGCCTAGTCTGTGGGAAATTCTGCTGGTCATCTGATGTGTAAAATTCTAAGTGTAAGACTCAGTCCTCAGCGATACCTAGTCCAATGTACTATACTATATTCAGTAATGCAGTGAAACAACTATATGCTATGCATTTTTTCTTTTTTGATAGGAATTATGCCAAATCAGATTTATCAGAATTCCTATGTTGGTAGGGTAAAAACTAACAGTCCTGCAAACTACAAGTAAACTCTATGTTTTATGCATCCCAACCACCAATAATAAATATAGCTTTTATTATGCTAAAAGAAAGATTTAATTATCTTTCCTTATATAGACACCACAAAATTGTTGCATATGAAGAACTGATGAGTGTTCAGCCAAAACATGTAGAGGGAGAAAGTATTATAGCAATATCCTTGGGAGTTAATTAAAAATATATACTATTTTTCTATACTTTGTGATATTTATGATATTTTCCACACTGAAAGGGCATGCCAAATTTTGTATTTGCAATTTTTATCTTTTTTTTTTTTTTTTTTTTTTTTTGCAGTACTAGGGGTTGGACCCAGGGCCTTGCGCTTGCATGCTCTGCAAGTGCTGGACCACTGAGCCACACCCCCAGCCCATTTTTTACTTTTTTTGAGACAGGGTCTCACTAAGTTACGCAGACTGCCTCTGTTCTTAAACTTGTGATACTCCTGCCTCCACCTCCCGAGTCGCTGGGATTACAGGAGTGTGCCACCGCGCCCGGCTGTAATTTTTATCTTAAAGAGAGCCCCCCACATTGTATAAGCTTCAGGCCCCACAAAACCGGAGTTCATGCCTATACTGTCCAGTCCTTCATTCCTTGTCCTGGTCTGACGCCAGGCTCTGAACTACGGTTGGGAACACAATAGAGGACAGATCTGGCCCTTCCCACAAGGAAAGGAGGACATAGACACCAGCAAACCAGACCACACAGGGTGTTGGGGGAGGGGATGAGAGGGGCAACCTGCCTGTGAGAAATACTTCAGCTGAAACTTGAGTAAAGAAGGTTAGGCAGATGAGTAAAAGGAATAATAGGGTATTCGGAAAGAACAATACGAGCAAAGGCCCTGAGTTGGAAAGAGTTTGGCACAATACAGGTACTCAGTAAATATCTATGGAATTAATTTAAAAATAAACATTATGATTTGAGCCAGGGTGGGGTACTGAAGGAGCACACAGAAGGGACACCAAACCTTTGCCAAGGGCAACCAGCAACGGAGGAGTGAGGAATAAGGAAAAGTCAAGTTAAAATCAACTTCCTGACTTTCAGGAAGAGAATCAGCATGTGCAAAGGCCCTGAAGTCGGAGAGATCAGAGAGCAATTCTGTGCAACTGGACAGTTGTAGGCTGGATTTGGGAAGAAAGGGTTATTGAGCAGAGGTTGAGAATTAAAAAGGATGCTATGGTGAAGTGGTTTTAGGGAAGGAAATAATGTTCTTAGATCAGCACATTAGAAAGCTCTGGTTGCATGACTGAAAGAGGACTGGATGAAGGAGTAAGTAAGGAAAAATGCATGCAAGGGAAGGTGTGGCATGAGAAGAAGTGGACATTCCAGAGAGGAACACTGTGTACCTGACACAATTAGGTAAGTGAGATGAAAGAATCACGTCAGAGCTGGGCGTGTGGCACAGCCTGTAATCCCAGCCACTCGGCAGGCTGAGGCAGGAGGATCCCAAGTTCAAAGCCAGAGGCAGTCTGAGTAATTTAGTGAGACCCTGTCTCACATTTAAAAAAATAAAAAAGGGGCTGGGGATGCATCCCAGTGGTAGAGCACTTGCAAAGTAGGTTTGGCCCCCGAGTACCGTAATACAAAAATAACAACAAAAAGAATCTCTGCAGGGACACGTGCCAGGCTGCAGCACAGTTTGTTTTCCTCCTGGAAGCTGGTCAATCTCAGGGGAGGCGGGGTTCTTGGTTTACAATGGAGATGTTTCTTTCCAGTTCCAGGATCGCCTGTGTCCTTGGCTTGTGGGACCCCGAGTGTCTCCTGTTCATTTTTTTCTCTTAGGTCCCGATGTTCTGACTTCCCACTGGGGACTCCACAGGACTGGAGGGCAGGGTGGAGCTTCATGGGTATTTAGTCCCTGTGGCTTCCCCCTGAGAAGGCCCCAGGCTGGCCACGTCCCTTGGTCTCTCTCTCCAGAGAAGTTGCTGAGTCCTACCTTTTTTTCTATGACTTTTTTCCTTCAGGTCTCAGTATCCACTTTCCTTTCCCTTCACTTAGGGGTTGGGGTGGCTATTGGTCCCCTGACCAGCTGTGAAACCACCCAGAAGCCCCTGTGGGTTCCCCACACCTCACCCGTACCTTTAGTAAGTTCACGCTCCTTGACTTACTCTAAAGTGTATGACATCTGGTCCTGTTGGGACCCTGAGTCCCACACTCTCGCTTCTGACATCAGGCTGAGCTGTGAAATCATAAAAGAACATCTCATTCTTTACATCAGGATTTACCCCTACAACTCCACAGCCAACAAGGCAAAGAACCACAGCTCAGCTCCACACGGGGTGACCAGCCAGGACCCATCTGTGCCTCTCCCCTATTTCTGATCCCTAAACTTGAGTTTAGCTCTGATTCCCTGGCTCTGACCCTGGGGATTTTCCTGTACTCGCCTTACTCCTCCCCAGGCCAGGCTTAGCCCTGGGCTAGGAGCAGCTGCAGAGACAGGGACCGGCTGGGTGTGTGGGTAGCCTCAGGGTTCCTTTCCTCTAGCCCTGTGAGATCTGGGAAGCCAATTACCACGTTACCAGAGACCAGGATCCCTGCCTCCCCTCAGAGGGCCAGAAAACCCTGCCACGTTGCTGTTCTCAGACTCACCATCCTTGACTCTCTGCTGACCCGTGGTCATCTGTGTCCGTCTGGGCGGAGGCATGAATGAGTCTATTGGTATTTTTATCTGCTCCTACTCCCTCATCCCAGAATGTAACCCCAAGGGCAGGGACTTGTTCACTATTGTATCCCAGCATCCAGCCCAGTGCCCAGATGCAGTAGTTACTGGATAATTATGTGTTGACCAACAACAGACCAATGACTGGTCATCTGACAGTCTTCCCTCTTCCCCAGACATGTCAGAGCACCTCCAATGGGCCTTCAGATTTCCTAACTACACCCCTCTCCAGCCTTGCCCCCTCAGAGGGGCCTCCTCAGCTTCAGAGCCATTTCCAGCACCCCAGGACCCACGCTGAGAGAGCAGCATTCCTTCAGATACTCCCTCTGCCTGGTGAATGGCCATGTTGGCCCTAAGCACCCGTGAGTTTATAAGAACTGGCTTTACATGAAATGCAAAGTAAAATTTTTATTTTTTGATTTAACATTAAATTTTAATGTACAATAAAAATTTACAAAGCAACTTTCCAGATTTTCTGTCTGCAAAATTGTCAATTAGCTCATTACAGCTGAACTTCCTCTCCTGTCTCTTAGTTTGCTAGTGTCCTGAGTAAGTGGTTTATCTACTGAACTCTAGTTACCTCCCTATGAGGGCCATGATGTGCATTATGTGTGGGTTTACTAGTTCGTCGTCGTTGTTGTTGTTGTTGTTGTTGTTGTTGTTGTTTTTAAGTCAAGGTGGGGCTCTTGGGGGCAAGTAAATGACCCTTGTTTTCATTAGGTGGCTTCGAGTCAGGTCCAACTCATAGCAACCCTTTATACATAGGGTTGTCAATGGCTGATTGTTTTGGGATTGCTTCAGAAGTGGATTGCCACATCCTTCTTTTTTGCAGTGCTAGGGACAGAACCTGGGTCTTCAGAGAGTGCAGCATGGCACTCTACCAACTGAGCTAACCCCCAGGCCTAAATGACCCTTTAATGTGGTCCTGTTTTCAACCTAGGCACTACTGGGAGGACATGGGACTGACTCTCCCATTGTAGGACATTTATAATTTCTGATTTCCAGGCACAAGATACCACCAGCAGTCCCCCAGTCACTGGAACAATTAACAAAATAAAAGCTTCCAAAATCTTCCCTAGGGAAGAAATACTACTTCGGGTTAAGGAGCATCACAACCTATGGGGCTGAATACAGATGGAAAGTATGTTCTCTGAAAGGCCCTGCCTTGCCCTGTTCTGCAGGTCTTAAATAAACCCTTTCTGTCCTGCCCCAATGCACCTGCTGACCCACATTGTGTGAGCCCTTCCCCAGGTGGTAGAACCCAGTGTAGCCCGGGGCTTCTCTCTACAGAGGAAGCAGTCATGTTATTAGTACCACTCCCATAACATTCTGTCACCTGGCGTGACTTGCTGTCTCATCACCTTTAATATTAATTAACTCTCAGGGTGTGTTGCAGAACATTTCAAGTGTGTCTCTCTGACTAAGTTATGAGCTTCCAGAGGGCAGAAACCATGTTTTATATACCTCTCAGCTTGGGGGAATAGTTGGTTTTAGGTGTGTGGTGACTCAGGGAGAGGTGCCAAGACATCACCTACGAACTGGAACCTGAGCATCAGTGGGGAGCTGGGACACTGCTGCCCACCAGGGCAGCTGAGGCTGGGGATGCAGGGATGCCATGGTCCAACAACCCCATTTTGAGGAATGAGCACCTTCAGGCTGTGAGAGGAAAACTAAAGTCCGAAAAGGAAAAGGCAGAATGATAGGATATGGGAAGTGACAGGAACATTGCCGAGTCACAGAAATTGACAGAAAGGGGATGGGTCACCAGCACAGAGGAAGCTGCTCCACCTGCCAGCTGGGACACAAATGGTGGCCTGCGGGTCCTTCACAGCACAGAGGTGAGAAAGGGCCAGGCTGCAGGGGTGATGGAGTGAGATGAAGGCAGAGAGGCTGATCTCAAGAATTCCAGGAGCAAGGGGGAGAGCAGGCAGTCAGGTGGAGAGGGGCTCAGCACCCAGGAAGCAATCCCAAGCACAGCTCCAAAGAGAAATGTAAAGAGCTATGTGTTTTAATAAACATGTCTCAGTATTACAGAAAGGATAGGGCATTGTTCGCAGGTAGGGGTGAAAGAAGTCCTTAATTAATTAATTAATTAATTAAAGCAGAACTGGGATTGAACTCCAGGCCTTGTGCAGCCTAGGCAAGCCCTCCATCATTGAGGTGCACCTCCACCCTGCAAAAAGTCTTTGCAATGGACTGAAGATGACAGTGAGTTGGGTCTGGGTAGAAAAGGATGAGATCCAAGTCCAGGTGGAGGCCATAGACTTGGTAAGGAACAAGGAGATTCTGGGGAGATGGGAATGGTGGCATGTGGAGAGGATAAAGAACAATGGATATTTGAGGTGATGGCTTTCCTGGCAGTTTTTCCAAAAACATAAAACAACTCTGATCCTTCTTTCTACAGAGGCACTGAGGTGGCTTCCAGCAGCTTTTGCACC
The DNA here is from genome assembly GCA_007922755.1 of Pedetes capensis. Lineage (NCBI taxonomy): Eukaryota > Metazoa > Chordata > Mammalia > Rodentia > Pedetidae > Pedetes > Pedetes capensis. The sequence goes on along the minus strand of VMDO01008035.1, from coordinate 17,956 downwards.
TCTTACAGAAATTTCCATTATTGGATTAAAAATGCCTTCCCCTGGTATGGTATAGCTCTAGCCTGGAGAAGGGATTTGAGGGCAGGCTCAGAGAAAGGAGGTGACACTACCAAAGTGTCCAGAAAAGCAAAAGTCTGCCTTCATTCCAAGCACGGAAGTCGGTAATAAAAAAGGGTTTATCACCAGATAGACCATGACCTGAATGCAAAGGTTAGCCAACAAGAAAAGAAAGGGGGGAAAAAGCAACCCTAAACTATATGAGCTGCACCCTTCCTTTTTACAACCCTGGCAAAAAAACAAGCAGGAGGCAAATCCCATTTACAAGGACAGCAAAAGCTCTGTCTCCTCCCTGACCCGGGCCCTCTCCATGCATCATAAATATTTCCATAGTCATAAATATCACTGATGAGGAAGCAGAAGGCCCTTAATTGGCTCCAAGTCATTTCATGGTGCAAGAAGCTGAGGGAAGTGCACAGAATAAGAATAAGACAGGGTGAGAGATCTCCTAGGAGGAAATTAAAGGCTATGCTTCTATCTATGATGATGCTGTATCTATGCATTGATTTAAGCCAGGAAAGAATGGACTTTTGAACCATTGGGAGGAGAATCTTCTCCCTCTGTCTCGGGGCTTTTTCTGTCTCAGAGATGCCTTGTGGCTGAGCCTTGTGGCAGTTGATGTTATTGTTGATGATTTACTGTAGGAAAAAAAGGGATGTTAGTAGCATTTATTAAAAACTAATAGCAAGTTAATGGATAAGCAAGTGGGGGTATATTCATGCAATATAATTCTACTCAACAATGAAAAGCATGGACCACTGATCACACAACATGGATGAGTTTCAAAAATATGCAAAGCTGGACGTAGTGGTGCACCCCTAACCCCTACAACCCCAGCACTGGCGAGGCTGGAGCAGAAGAATGGTGAGTTCAAGGCCAGCCTTGAATATAGTCCCTATTCCTCCCTCTGCCCCCCTAAAACAAAACCATCATGCAGAATGAAAGGAGACCTATGCAAAAGAGTACCTACTGTGATTGAAGCAGGTTTCCTCTGCATTGGTTGCCAACTTATCTGAGTCCAGTGAGACAGAATAAGAGAGAATATGTTCATGTACACAGAAGTTACATAAAGCAGGGTTATTACTCACAGGTAAGCAGTAAGGGTCAACAGAAGCCTAGGATCTACTGAAAGCCAGATCAAGGTTCAGGCATGGATGGAGTCTCAAGTGTACATGCCACACCTGTACTACAGCTGAAGGATCCTGGAAAGCAACCTACCCTGGGATTTGTATGCCTGAGAACTGGACTTTCTGGGCTAAAGTGTCAAAGGACATCCTATTTGGGAAGGAAGTTAGAACAGAGCGTGGGCTGGTCCAGTCAGTTCCTTCTTATCTGAAGATATTATAGTATTTATTTATTTATTTGTGAACTGCAAGTCAGAAAGGAGGGAGAACTGGGTAGAGCCAGGCCACCTGGAGAATTGTCTTGCATATGATTCCATTCCTATGACGTTCTATAATAGGTAATCTATGGGTGGGCAAATATCTGAACAATGGTTTGGGAGTAGCCCTAGTGGTAGAGGGAGGGAGGGACTTGGAAAGGACACAAGCAAACTTTCTATAGTGATGGAAATGTTCTGTAAATCCCAGGAGTGAGGGTATTAGTTTACACAGGTGTTTGCATGTGTCAAAACCTAGCATATGTACAATTAAGATTCATACATTTCATTCCATCTAAGTTTTACAGCCAAAGAAATAATTAAACAAATATTGAACTGTAGTTAACAATGTTGTTGTTGTTGTTAGGTGCCGTCGAGTCGGTATCCGACTCATAGCAACCCTCATAGGGTTTTCAATGGCTGACTGTTTCGGGATTGCCTTGGGAGTGGATTGCCAGGCCCTTCTCCCATTTTTGCAGTGCTGGGAATTGAACTCAGGACCTCAGAGACTGCAGTGCAGCGCTCTACCCACTGAGCCAAATCCCAGCGTAGTTAACAATACACATACTAAATTATTTAGGGGAAAATGTACTGATGTCCACAATTCACTTTGAAATGCATCATTAAAATAAGATAGATTTGTGGGTATACTGAAGAATAGAGAGATGAATAGGTAAGTGAAAAATGATTTTAATAAAATGCTAATGGTAGGATCTAGATGGTTAGTACACAGCTATTCACTATTTTACTACATGTTTCAAATTTTCACAATAAAATGGAAAAAATTAAAGTAATATGATTGTTTAAAAATTGCAACAACACCACCAGGAGTGGTGACATATATCTGTAATCCAGCAATTTGGGAGGCTGAGGCAGGAGGATTGTGAGTTTGAGGCCAGAGGCAGCTATGCAATTTAGCAAGACACTGCCTCAAGATAAAAAAATTTTTTAAATAGGCTGGGAAGTGCAGTGCAGTGGTAGAGCTCTTGCAAAGTACATGCAAGGCCCTGGGTTCGACCACCAAGTATCTGACAAAAAGGCAACAATTTAATAGGTGCCTAAGCACATCAAGTGCTTTAGAAACATTTTCCTTATCTTCATATTATGCCAATTTTACAAATCAGGAGGATAAATTCAGAGACTAAGTGATTTTCCCAGAGACACATAGTGATAAATACCAGAGCAAGATTTGCCTGATTAGTCTCCATGCTGATGCTCAGAAACACGCCTTTCAGTGGAGAGACACTTCTCCATTCTTTTTTCACAAGTGCCCTCCACGGCAAGATCTGGCTGAGGCAGATTGATTAACACTTTATTCCCACTGCTGCCTCAGCCTTCACTCTTGGTGCTGCATCTTGATTAGCCCCAAAGTGAAGAGGAACACAACCCATCAACAACCCCACAAATATTAACTAAACATTTACTATGTATGTTAATCAGCTGTCATCATCCCTGCAGCAGAAAAAACAACTGAAACAAGCTTATGGAGGGAAAGGTTTATTGGAAGTTTACAGTTAGAGGATCAGTCCCCAATGGTGCCAGAATAGTCATGGTGGCAGCAAGTGGCAGGGCCTGTGGTAGACAACCTCATAGCATCACGGGACAGGAAGCAGAAAGAGCTTCCTGGAACCACTGGTCCAGGGTAAAAACCTTCTAAGGCCTGCTCCCAGTGACTACTTCTGCAAAGCCGAGTCCTGCTTCCCGAAGTTACATGACCTCCATAAACAGTGCCACCAGCTGGGAACCAAATGTTTAAGCATGTGACCTTTGGGGGACATTTTATATTCAAACCATGACACTATGTATAGAGAATTGAAAGAAATTTAAAACACGGTCTCTACTTTCAAGAAACTCCTACAATAGTTAACTCAGCCAGGAGAACTAGATTCTCAAGCTGGTGTGCTGGTGCATGCCTGCAATCTCAGAACTCAGGGGGCCGAAGCAGGAGGATGGCAAGTTTTTGGCCAGCTTGGGCTGTGTAGTAAGATCTTGTCTCCAGAAAGAAAGAGAGAGAGAGAGAGAGAGAGAGAGAGGGGGGGGGGGAAGGAGGAGGGAGGGAGGCAGGCAGGCAGGAAGAAGAGAAAGAAAGAAGAAAGAGAGAAGAAAGAAAGAAAGAAAGAGAGAGAGAGAGAGAGAGAGAGAGACAGAAAGAAAGAAAAAAGAAGGAAAAAAAGAAATGGGGAAAGAAAAGGTAGAAAAAGAGGAGACTCTCAGCTTGACTTTGGCTCTAATTAACCACATGACCTTGAGTAAGCCATTCAAACAATAGCTTAAATTAGACCATCTCTCAGCCCCAACCCCTGCCCAACTCTCAGGCTTCCACACTGCAGATAGTGCATGCTGATAGATGGTGAAGAGGAAAAGTCCCCCAGGCTGGGGAAGAAGTTGTCTCATGAGAAGTGGGATCCTACTGTGCCTTCAAACAGTGTATGGAGGGGAGGAGGAGATGGCATTCCTGGTGGAGAAAAGGCAGCTGGTAGGCCTGGAGCTGGGGTATATGGACCGTAGAGGGGGGTCTCACTGGAGAAGGGCTTCATGAGTGAGAAAGAAGCTTTGACTTCTCGGGAGGATCCCCCTTGGGGCCTTAGGCATGAAAGTATGTGATGAGATGGTATCTGTGGAGGATTAATCTATTTATTTGCAGTGTGGGGGAAGAGAGGGAACCAGTGGTGCAAATAATCACAAATAGCACGTTATCATAAAACTACATGGAGGCTCCATGATCTCCTCTGCCTGTGGTTTTCCTGCCATGGTCTTCAGCATGCCAGGGTGCCTGGGAAGAGCCTTGGGGAGGCTGAGGAGTGCAGGGCTCAGCCCTCCTCTCCCTTTCCCACCCTACCTAGAAGAGGGCTGCTTTTGTTGGTTCACCACATGGGGGGTTCCCAATAAAACTTATTTTGAAACAAGAATTCAACAGACCTCAATTGAACAAAATCACTTAATTACAAAAGTAAGTAGTGAGACAAATGTGTCAGGAGAAGGTTGTTGGAGGATAAATGACTTGCTGAGTTACACCTTGCTCAGCTGAGATGACTCCACATTTTCTTTCTTTCTTTCTTCTTTTTTTTTTTTCCTCAGTACTTGGGAGTTGAACCCAGGACTTCATGCATACTTTGCAAGTGCTCTACCACTGAGGTGCAATCCCGGCCCATTTTTTACTTTTTATTTTTGGTCAGGGTCTTGCTAAATTGTACAGGCTGCCTCTGGCCTCGAACTTGCAATCCTCCTGCCTCAGCCTCCATGTTGCTTGGATTGCAGGCTTGTGCCACTGCACCCAATGAGATGACACCACATTTTCACCTGTGATGTGCAGCTCTGCCCAGGCCAAAGATGGTCTAGAACAGACAGGATTGGAGGGCATCTGTGTCTGTGTTTCTGGAAATCCCAGGGCCACACTCACTCTACATACTCTTGGTAGCTTTTCAACTATTAAGCCTGGGGGCAGCTTCGGGCCCAGTGGGGTTCTCTGCCTGGACTTGGCTCCCTCCACAGGACCCTGCTCAGTCTGTTTCCCTCCTTGCTAGAGCTCCAAAGTGGCACTGGAGTCTTTTCCCTAGCCCTTCTTCCCCTCTCTATGATTCAAGAGATTTTTAACCTGGAAAACTAGACAAGGGTAACAAAAATAACAAATCTGGGGAAGTTACACAGGTTCTGAATTCCTACAAATGTATTTTGAATCTCTTGGTTTTTGTTTCCTTCACAGGAGATAGTAAGTGATACATATATTTTTCAGTGGTCTTGTCAATGGTTAGGTGTCCTTGAGGAGTAACCCCATACCTCAGGTGTCCCCCAATCCTCCATCTCACAAAATATGGTCCTTTCTAAGGACTTCCTCACAGTTGTGTTTCACCCCACTACTTTGTGTGTGCTTTTACATTATGTGTTACACTGCATAACAAATCATTTAAAATTTAATGGCTTCAAGGCATAATCATCTGTATCTCTCATAGTTTTCTGCTGGTTAGAAATTCAGGAAGGTTCAGTTGGGTAGTTCTGGCTCAATCACTCATGAAGTTGCAATCATGTGTCAACTGCGGCTACAATCATCTGAAGGCTCAACTGAGGTAGGAGGATCCCCTTTCAAGTCCACTCATTCACTTGACTGGCAAGTTGAGTGCTGGCTTCTGTCCAGGGACTCAGTTCCTCTCCAGGTGGGCTTCTCTATGTTGCTGCTAGAGTGTCATGGCATGGCAGTTGGCCTCCCCTGACCAAGAAATCTAAGAAATCAAGACAGATGTTGGGATGACTTATGACCTGGTTTTAAATGTGATATACTGTCACTTCTACTTTGTATTATGGGTCATGATCTGACCCTTTCAGTGTGAAGGAGGACTACACGAAGAGGCAAGTGTCATCAGGGGCTATCTTGGAGGCTAACTCACCATATCACAGAATGGCCAAAAGAAGAGGGTAAGGCTCAAAGAAAAAAAAAAAAGGAAGCCCTTATACCCCAGTGATGTAAACCAGGTATTGAGTGAGTAAGGAGATACAGTCTCTGCCCTCTTAAAGTTTGTAATCTAGTAGGAATGGCAGGTTTCATATAAATAATTGCTCTTGTAATAAAATCCAAGCTCTATAACATTGTCCCCATTTATTCTTCCACTGCTCACCTCCTTCCTCACTGAGCTCCAACCATCCTGGTCTTTTCGCCATTCCTCCTGCAGCTCAAGCTCCTGCCTTCCTTGGGGCCCTTGGGCTTGCTGTTCCCCAGAATGTATTCCCCAAATCTATGCATGGCCAGCTATTTCCTTCCACTCAAGGCTCCAACTTAATTGTCACACAGTACTTTCCTCAAGTATTTATTGTCTGTGTCCCCTGATGAAACAGAAGCTGCATGAAAACATGAACCTTGAAGTCCCCTTCATTGCTATACTCCAGGCTTGGAATCACACTCATTACATGTTGTTGTTAGGTGCTGTCAAGTCAGTGTCTGACTTATAGTGACCCTACATACAAGAAGCGAAACAGTATTATTAGTACTTCTCTGCTATTCATAGGGTTTTCAATGGCAGATTGATTTTTGGGAATGGGTTGCCAGGTCCGTCTCCCAAGCCTACAGCACCTAGTGTTCCCGGGTGGTCTCCCACCCAAGTACTAACCAGGCTCGACCCCACTTAGCTTCCGAGATCTGATGGGATCAGATGTCACAGTGGTATGGCTGCAGGCTTCATTACATATTGTTGTTGTTGTTGTTGTTAGGTGCCATCGAGTCGGTATCCCACTCATAGTGACCCACATAGGGTTTTCAATGGCTGACTGTTTCGGGATTGCCTTGGGAGTGGATTGCCAGGCCCTTCTCCCATTTTTGCGGTGCTGGGAATTGAACTCAGGACTTCAGAGACTGCAGTGCAGCACTCTACCAACTGAGCCAAATCCCAGCCCTTCATTACATATTATCGGTGAGTATATACCCTAATGAATGCATAAAGTATCTACTTTCTGACCAAATTGTACAAATTCTTCTTTCTTAAGTATTGTAAGCCTGAACCCCAGGCCCACTGCTTGGCCAGCTTGCAGTCCAAAGATTGGTACATCACAGACCTATTCAAGACCTAACCTCGCTGAATCCTTGACTGAGCAAATAGCAAGCCCCACCTCACCCGATTTCCCACCCACTTCCAGATTCAGCTGATCCAGCCAGGGCCGACTGTGTTATTTGTATTCTTCCTCGGGGACGGGTCTTCCATGTCTCATTGCCTTTGTTTGGTTTCCCTTCCAACCTCCTTCCTCCTCCAGGGAGGACAATTCTAACCTTATTTTGCTGCACTTGTGTTTTCAGCTTTCCTGGGCTGAAATATTGAGAACAGTTGCTCATTAACATCCAAGATTTCCTGCTTTTCAGGGGAAACAATATGATGAACAGGGACCCCCATGCATATTTATTTTGAAAATATGTTTCTTAATTTGAAAGCAAATGGACGCTGCCAGTCTGCAGGTCATTTCACCTGCTGTGGCGTGTGATTAGCAAGGCCTTTTCTCTCTGGGTGGTACTGCCAGCTAATGGACTCATTGCTCCCTATGTATGTTTATCTTCAGTTAATTAAAATTTCACCAAATCTTCCTCACAGCCCTTGCACATGGCAAGGCCAAGCCTTGGCTGGTGGCAATGATTCGGCCTGGCAGGCTGGATGGGGGCGGTCATTCCTATTAAATATTAATCTAAGAAGGCAATCAGGCCTGTGGGCTTCTATCCCTGAAGTTCTCCCGCTGGGAAGTCACAAATCGATGCCAGAGCTCAGTGCCTGTGGCAACCCTCCCTTCCAGGCCTGAGTCAGCTTTGTTCACAATTTTACAGAGCCGTCTGACAACAAATCTGAGCAGAATCCTGAGAGATCTCTCTGAGAAATTGGGATAAGTTACTCACACATCTACCTTGGAAAAGGACATTAACCATCAGGTGAAATTGTACCTTATAGATGATGAATGGGCCAATTTGCCAGCATTTATTTGGAAGTTATGGGTCAGGTGAAGACTTGCAAAGTATCCTGCACTTTGGATGTCAGTTTTGAAAATCTGCTCCTTTTGGGAAGGAGGGAAGAGATGAAGGGTGGGCTTGGCTTCCCAAAGACTTCACTTCCCCATTTGCAGAACTGTGGAAGCTGCTACCTTGCAAGTTCCCCTTCCTGCCCTCCCCACTTTGGTCACTGTTAATTCTGTCTTAGCTGTCAAATCATTTCAGCAGATACTCTCTGCTGGCAAACTTGGAATATAGAAAAAGCACTCCATTGTGAGTTGAATTTTGTTCCCCCCCCCCTAAAAAAAAGATATACTGGATTCTAGTACCTGTGAATGTAACCTTATTTGGAAATAGGATCTGTGCAAATGTAATTAGTTAAGACAGATGGATCTTGGTCCAGTGACTACTGTCCTTAACAAGCAGAGATAACAGAGACACAGGGACTCACAGGAGGTTGCCACATGAGGAGGGAAGTGGACTGGAATGATGCATGTGCAAACCAAGGAACACCAAGGAATGTCAGCAGCCACCAGAAGCTAGGAAAGAGGCAAAGAAAGATCTGCCCCTAGAGACTTCAGAGAGAGCATACCTTCACTGACACCTTGACTTCAGACGTCCAGCCCCCAGAACCAAAGAAAGTAAATTTCTGTTGTTTTAAGGCACTACCTTCATGGTACTTTGCTACAGCAGCCCGAGGGAACTAACAGGCACTTTGTTCCTGGCCCAGCCTCTATCCACCTTGGACACTGGCCTCCTCTGTACTTGGTCTGCCAATAGGCTCAGTTGCCCTGATCCCTTTCTCTCCCTAAGATGTTAGGACAATGAAATCCCAATTTCTGATTAGGATATAATGAATAAAGCTAAAAAGAAAATCTCATCACAGCTCATGTCTTACCAATGATTTTTGCAACAACTCAGTCCACATTCTTGCCTAAGTAGGAGTCAGTGAGCATAAGAAGATTCCTCTTTGAGGAATGGAGGATATCTCTCTGCCTCAGGGGTCATCATCCTAACTCAAGTCTCATGGGTTGGCATCACAGATACAGAGAGAATCAGACATTGGCAAGAATTAGTACTGACATTGGCCCATATTCTAAAAATTGAGTTTTCATCTTTTGGACTAATTCTTTGTTCTTCTAAAAGTTTAATGTTAGAGGCTGAGATATAAGGGTGTAGCTCAGGAGCAGAGCACTTGCCTACCATGCTTGAAGCCCTGAAAGAAAAAAAGAAAAATGAAAGAAAGATTAACTTTTGCTCCCTACTCAATCCCTCCAGAATTAGGGAAAAATCTGAATGTTATCAAAAAAGGATATAGTTGAACTCTACAGTACCATCAACCAACTGAATATGACTGACATCTATAGAGTACTTCATCCAATGATAGCAGAATTCACATTCTCCTCAAGCTCAGAAGGAACATTCACTAAGATAGACTACATTTTGGGCCATAAAACCTACCTTAACAAATTTAAAAGTATAGAAGTCATATGATGTCTGTTCTCAGGCCACAATGAAATTAAATAGCTATAAAATACAAAGATACTTGGAGATTAAAGAACACATTTCAAAATAAGGGCTTCCACGGAATGGGAGAAAATCTTCACATCCTACACATCTGACAGAAGACTTATTTCTAGAATTTACAGAGAACTCAAGAAAGCAAATCCCAAGACAACAAATAACCTGATATATAAGTGGACAAAGGAACTGAACAGAGAGTTCTCAAATGAAGAAGTTTATAAGGCCAGGAAGCACATGAAAAATGCTCAATATCCCTAGACATTAGGGATGTGCAAATCAAAGCAACTGAGATTCCACCCAACTTCAGTAAGAATGGCCAAGATCAACAAAACAAATAACAACAAATGCTGGTGAGATTGTGAAGAAAAGGAACCCTCTTACACTGTTGGTGGGACTGTAAATTGGTTCATCCACTTTGGAAATCAATATGGAGATACCTCAGAAAACTAAAAATATAACTGCCATATGACCCAGCTATACCACTACTGGGAATATACCCAAGGGGAGATAAGTCATCATACCACAAAGACAACTGCATCTCCATATTCAATGCAGCACTTTTCATGGCAGCAAGGATATGGAACCAACCAAGGTGCCCATCAACAGAAGAATGGATTTAAAAAACTATGGTACATATGTACAATGGAATACTTACTACTCAGCAATAAAAAATGAAATAATGTCATTTGCAGCAAAATGGATGGAACTGGAGAACATCACCTTAAGCGAATGACCACAAGCTTCAAAGGAGAAATACCATATGTTCCCACTTATATGTGGGAGCTGAATCTTACTTAAAGGAAGAAAAATTCCTATACATAAATTGATATATAAAAAATACACAATTAAACTTAGTGAAGAAGGGGCAATATAAACAGTAGAAAGAAGGAGGGAAGAAACTGTCAAAGGGAAGGAAAGATTGTGGAAGGTAGGCTGGATAGGAGAGTCAATGTAGAGAGATAAAGGGGGAGAGGATAATCTCAATATAAACAATGAAACTTCATGAGTACATTGAAAAAATAGAAGAATATAACCCAAATATACAGTTGAATTTTACTACATATTAGCCATTAGTCTCAATAAATTCTGTGGGTTGATGAAAGTGTTGCCAGAAATGATGTAATAAAGGATGCATAATGGAAAAAGCCAATACTATAGTATTCTGTACCTCATCATCATTTACTAATAAAGGGAGATTAAAAAAATAAGGGCTCCACGCTAATTATCTCCAAAAATCCTCACTTCCCAAAACCCTAACATTGGGGATGTGGTTTCAACATACAAATGTGTGAGGACACAAGTACTTGGTCTATAGCAATGACCAAGCAGAATTTATCTCATGTATTCAAAGTTATTTCAGCAGTCATAAAGTCAATTAATATAATCAATATATAAACAGGCCAAGGGAATTATATCATACAAATACAGAAAAAGAGCTTTTGACAAAATCCAATGCCCATTCACAATAAAAATGGTAAGCAAATTAGGAATAGAAGGGAGATTCCTCAATTTGATGAACAACATTTCCAAAAGCCCTACAGTTAACATTGTACTTAATGGTGAGAACTCAATGTTTTCCCAATAAGATTAGGAGCAAAGAAAAAACAAAACTGACCATGTTTGCAGATGACATCATTGTGTATGCAGAAAGAACTTAGAGAAAAATAATACCCAATCCTCATGGAACTAGTGATTATAGCAAGATTCCAGGATACAAAGTTAATATACAAGTCAATCATTTTCCTATATTCTAGGAATAAACAAATGGAATTTAAAATTAAAAACACAAATCTACCATTTATGGTAAAAAAAAAAAAGTACCATTTCATCGGCACCCCCCAAAATGAAATACTTAGGTCTAAAAATATTTAGGTAGAACTTTTATTCTTAGGCATTAAAAAGTGTAACACTTAGGTATGAAATTATTGTAAAATCTACATGAGGAAAATCACAAAACATGATGAAAGATACTACAAAAAAAGTCTAAATAAATGGAAAGATGTTCCATGTTCATGGATAGGACTCAACAGTGTCATGATATCAATTCTTCCCAAATTGATGTACAGATTCAAATGCAGTACCAATAAAAACAACAGCAAATTATTTGGTGGATATGAATAAACTGATTCACAAGTTTACATGGAGAAGCAAAGACCCAGAATTGCCAACACCACATTGAAGGAGAAGAGCAAAGAAGAATGACATTTTCAACTTTAAGACTTACTATAAAGTTATAATAATCAAGATAGTGTGTATTTGCAAAAGAATAGACAAATAGAGTAATGGAATGTAATAGGAAGCCCAGAAATAGGCTCACACAAATATAGTCAACTGATTTTTGACAATAGAACAAAAATAGTCTTTTCACCAAATAGTGCTAGAATACTTGGACATCCTCATAAAAAACAAACAAACAAACAAAAAACTCAAGACACAGACTTACACCCTTCACAAAAATTGACTGAAATGGATTATAGGTCTAAATGTAAAACACAAAACTATAAAACTCTTGGAAGATAACATAGGACAAAACCTATAGGATAACTTTTTTAGATACAACACAAAAGACACACAGTCCTTGAAAGAAAGAATTGACAAGTCAGACTTATTTAAAACTAAAACCCTCAGCTCTAGTTGGGTACAGTGGTGCACACCAGTAATCCAAGTGACTTGGGAGGCAGAGGCAGGAGGATTAGAACTTTGAGGCCAGAGGCAGCTTCCATAACTTAGAAGACCCTGTCTCAAGATAAAAAGTCAAAAATGGATTATTTTCACAGGATTTCTGGTTTAAGATGGTGGGTTAAAAGCAGCCTCTCTGTGATGTGGTAAAACAAAGAGCCAGAGTAGGGAGGAATGGGCTCTTTTCAAAAGAAAGAAGACCTGGAAGACCACAGAAACCATGGAAGAGATTGTGACATGATCTTACGTTGCAGAATGGAGCTGAGCAGTGAAAGGGAGTGAGCAAGACACATCTCCAGCCACTGATCCCCATGGGGGAGGAGAACTTCAGCCCTATCCAAAGAGGTAAGCCAGATAGCCCTGGCCATCAGACTGGTAGTCCCATAGCACAAACCTTGAAGCTCTTGGACTCTTCTGGTGATTTGATGTGACAGTAGGTCTTCCTGACTGGGAGGGTCAACATTGGAAAAGTGATTCTTTTTCCCATGCTCCATGTTTTAGAGTGCTATGACCCAGTGCCATCTTGAAAAAGAAGCTACTGTATGAGACTGAGCTATCCACCCCCACCCCTGCCTGAAAACCAAAAATTATCACCAGTGGATAGCCTGGGGGTAAACTGCCATAACGCCAGCACACTTCACAACGGTGGCAGGCAGTTGCAGTGAGGGGAGGACTACAGAGACTGTCAACTCTGAGTTGTGGTCAGATAAAAAGATTCTGTCTTCAATTGACCACCACTTCCATCTAACAGACTCCAATATTAGAGGCCACAGAAAGAAGCTGCTGTAGTTGTTCCTTCTTTTTTTCTCCTCCTCTTCCTCCTCTTCCTCCCTCTTCCTCCTTCTTCTTTCCTCTTGCTTCTGCTGCTGCTGCTGCTGCTGCTGCTTCTGCTTCTTCTTCTTCTTCTTCTTCTTCTTCTTCTTGTTCTTGTTCTTCTTCTTCTTCTTCTTCTTCTTCTTCTTCTTCTTCTTCTTCTTCTTCTTCTTCTTCTTCTTCTTCTTCTCCTTCTTCTCCTTTTTCCTCTTCTCCTTTCTTTTGTTCTTCCTGTTGTGCTGGGGATTGAACCCAGGGCTTTGTATCAGGTAGAAGCTATACCACTAAGTAGTACCCTCAGCCTTTTATTATCTTTGCTTGGAGCTAGGATCTCATTGAATTGTGCAGGCTGACTCTGGCCTGAGACTCAAGATCTTCCTGCCTCATCTCCCAGAGATGCTGGGGTTGCAGTGGAGTAAAGTGTCTGGCTCTGACTCTTGCTTTTGCTTTTTCTTCTCCTCCTCCTTCTCCTCCTCCTCCTTCTTCTTCTTCCTCTTATTCTTATTCTTATTCTTCTCCCTCTCTACTCCTGTCTATTCAATGTTCATTTTCATTTTCTCATTTCTCTTTTTTCTAATGTAATTTTTATGATTTTCTTTTTAGTGTTTTATATCTTTTTCTATTGTATATATCTCTTTTTTCTATTTGTTGTTGTTGTTGTTGTTGTTAGGTGCCATCAAGTCGGTATCCGACTCATAGCGACCCTCTGTACAACAGGGGAAGCACTATTGTGAGTGCTTCTCTGCTGTGCATAGGGTTTTTCAATGGCAGATTGATTTTTTGGGGGGAGGGGGTTGCCAGGTCCTTCTCCCAAGCCTACAGCTTCTGGTGTTCCTAGGCGGTCTCCCATCCAGGTACTAACCAGGCCCGACCCTGCTTAGCTTCCGAGATCTGATGGGATCAGATGCCAAAGGGCTACAGCTGCAGACCTTTTTCTATTTACTATACCTTAAATCTCTTAGGCTTATTACTTCATATGCTCTGCTTATGTTTACCTAATTCTGCTTATATATTTTTTCTTTATCATGCAATCTTTTTTATCTTTTACTTCTAACATTCATTTCCTTTCTAGATATTTTCCTCTTCCTCTTAATTTTTACAGCATCCTATTTTTTCCTCTTTCTCAATCTCCTCATTTTACTTTAGGCCTTCACCCTAAAAATTTTGTAACTTCATATCTTACTCTATATTGTTGCTGCCATTATATATTCTATGGGCATAGGTGGTGCAGCAGTTGGCTTTAAGTGATTTTAAGTGTATTTCTATATCTGTTTTGATGAGGTATTGTACCTGTTACACTGGTTTGTCTTCCCCTCTGCAAGTAGCACTAGGGATTGATATCTCAAGAGAAAGTTGTTCACTAAGAAGATCCCCAAATAAAATGGGAAGAGATATCCATCCCTACAAATGCACAAATCACAAATCAGAAGCACAAGAAACATGAAAAAGCAAAGACCATAATTCTTTAATCACTGAATCCAAAGATACTATAATAGTTGAAATGTCAGGCAAGGAATTTGAAGGTCTACTTTTTAAAGAATGATCAATGAATTCAAAGTCACCAATTGTAGAAGACAAAGTCAGCAAAATGGATGAGAAATTCAGCAAGGAAATTGAGATGTTTTGAAAAAAAAAAAAACAGAAATCTTGGAAATGAAGAACCCAATAAACCAAATTAAAAACACAATGGGAAGCATAACCAATAGGTTAGATCAAACACAAGACAGAATATCAGAGATGGAAAATGGGTTGAGGACATATTACATTCAGACATCAACAAAGAAAAGATAAAAGAACATGACCAAAATTACCAAGAATTTTGGGACATAATCAGAGACCAAACCTAAGAATCCAGGAGGTAGGAGAAGGAACTGAGATAAAAACTAAAGGCACAGAAAACCTATTCAGCAAAATTATAGCAGAAATTTCCCCAAATCTAGGTAATGAAATGGACATCCAACTACAAGAGGCATTTAGAATACCAAGTAGACATGACCAGAAAAGAATCTTCCCATGACACATAATAATTAAAATGCCAAGATTACAGAACAAACAAACAATATTAAAAGCTACAAGAGAAAAACACCAACTTACTTACAAAGGCAAAGCCACTAGGATTATATCAGACTTCTCAGCACAAACCCTAAAATCTAGAAAAGCATAGAATGATACATTTCAAGCCATGAAAACAAATAATTGCCAACCAAGATTATTATATCCATCAAAGCTATCATTTAAAATTGATTGGGAAATAAAGACATTCTAAGACAAGCACACACTAAAGCAAAATGTGACCACCAAGCCAGCATTGCAGAAGATAGCTAAAGGAATCCTACACACATAGGAGGAAGAAAGACAGTCTCCACCATGAGAGTACAGGAAAGAATAAGCTTCATGGGAGTAACAGACAAACTAAAGAGAACTAGGAAGGAAGTTGTTGTTGTTGTTGTCAGGTGCCGTCGAGTCAGTATCTGACTTATAGCTGTGTACAACAGGCGAAACATTATTGTCAGTGCTTCTCTGCTATTCATAGGGTTTTCAGTAGCTGATTGTTTTTTGGGAGTGGGTTGCCAGGTCCTTCTCCCAAAGAAGGAAGTACTCACAGCTAACTCAAAAAACCAGTAAACCCTGAAGGGAGAAAGAAAAGAATGAATAGTATATGAACCAACCAGAAAAACACCCAACACAATTACAAGAACCAGCAAACCCCTCTCAATAATAACTCTAAATATAAATGGTCTTAACTCTCCAATTAAAATACATAGATTAGTAGATAGGATTAAAAACAAGATCCAACAATTCGTTGCCTGCAAGAAACACTTCTCACTGGCAAGGACAACCAAAGTGAAAAGATGGAAATTCATATATGAAGCAAGTGGAAGCTAATAAAAAGGGGGGCGGTAGCTATCCTTATATCAGACAAAGTAAACTTCAAGTTAAAATTAGTCCAAAGAGAAAAATATGCACTGAACATAAGTGAACTTCATTAAAAAAAAAAAAAAACCACTCCTGGACTTAAAGAGACAGATAGGCCTAGATACAATAATAGTGGGTAACTTCAATAACCCCTCTTATTAGTAGATAGAACATCCAGATAAAACAATCCACAAAGAAACTTCAGGGTTAAACACACAATAGATTAAATGGACTTAATAGACAGATACAGAATATTCTACCCAAAAGCTACAGAATACACATTCTTCTCAGCAGCCCAAGGGACTTTCTTTAAAACAGATCACATTTTAGGCCATAAATCAAGTCTTAACAAATGCAGAATAACTGAATTAATCTCATGTATTTTATTGGACCATTATTGTTGTTAGGTGCTGTAGAGTTGGGTCTGATTCATAGTGACCCTATGTATAACACAATGAAACACTACTGGACACTGCCATGCCCAGCACTATGTCAGTGCTTCTCTGCTATTCATAGAGTTTTCAATGGCTGATTGTTTCAGTATTGGTTTGGGAGTGGGCTGCCAGGTTCTTCTCCCAATTTTGCCACACTGATGATCAAACCTAAGGCCTCAGGGAGTGCAGAGTATCACTCTACCAATTGAGTTAAACTCCAGCCCCTATTGGACCATAATGGAATAAAACTAGAAATGAACAGCAAGAGAAAGGACAGAAACTATACAAATACATGGAGATTGAACAATATACTCTTAAATGATCAATAGGTGCTTGAAGAAATCAGGGAGGAAATTTTAAAATTCTTATGAGTCAAATAAAACTGAAAACACAATCTACCAGAACCTTTTGGATACAGCAAAGATACTTCTAAGTGGGAAGTTTATAGCTATGTATGCCTACATTTAAAAATCAGAGCAGGCTCAAACAAATAATACTTAGAAAAACAAGAACAAACAAAACCCAAATCCAATAGACAGAAAGAAATAATAAAGATCAGAGCAGAAATTAATGAAATGAAAGAATAAAAAGGAATTGATAAAACAAAGAGCTGGTTCTTTGAAAATATAAACATGATTAACAAACCCTTAGCCAAACTAACCAAAATAAAGCAAGAAAAGACTCAGATGAATAAAATTTGAGATGAAAAAAGGAACATTACAATAGCTACCAATGAAATTCAGAGAATCATTAGGGAATACTTTGAAAATTATATTCCACAAAACCAAAAAACATAGATGAGATAGATAAATTCCTAGACACATATGACCTGCCAAAATTAAATCAAGAGGATATAAACAACTTAAACAAAGCTATAACAAGCAGCAAGATTAAAGTTATAATAGAGTTTTCCAACTAAAAAAAGCTCAGGACCAGATGGATTCACTGCTGAATTCTACAAGACCTTGAAAGAAGAATTAACACCAATACTACTCAAGCTATTCCATAAACTACAAATGGAAGGAACACTACCACACACATTCTATGAATCCAGTATTACTCAGATAATAAAACTAGGTAAGTATACATCAAAAAAGGAAAACTACAGACCGATTTTCCTGATGAATCTAGATGCAAAAATTCTCAATAAAATACTTGCCTATGGGTAACAACAACATATTAAAAAGATCATGCACTTAGATCAAGTTGGTTTCATTGCAGGGATGCAAGGCTGGTTCAACATATGCAAGGCAATAAATGTAACACAGCATATAAATAGACTCAAAAACAGAAATTATATGATCCCAACAAGAGATGCAGAAAAGGCCCCTGACAAAGATCAACATCCTTTCATAGAAATAGCAGAGGACACTAAAAAATGGAAAGACCTCCCCTGCTCCTGGATAGGGAGAATTAATATTGTAAAAATGGCTATCCTACCAAAAGCAATCTATAGATTTAATGCAATACCCATTAAAATTCCACGGACTGACCTCACAGATATAGAAAAAATGATCCAAAAATTCATATGGAACCACAAAAGACCATGTATAGCCAAAACACTTTTAAGCTGCAAATCTAATGCAGGGGGAATCACAATCCCTGACTTCAAACTTTACTACAAGGCAGTGGTTGCAAAAACAGCTTGGTACTGGCACAAAAATAGACCCGAAGACATCTGGAACAGAATAGAAGACCCAG